>WNYA01000128.1:265123-279388 GCA_019512145.1 Engystomops pustulosus
AGTCAAAGTCGGTCAGAGACAGAGACGATCAGAGACAGAGGCGGTCATAGACAAAGGCGGTCATAGACAGAGATGGTTAGAGACAGAGACGGTCAGAGTCGGTCAGAGACAGAGACGATCAGAGTCGGACAGAGATGATCAGAGTCAGAGATAGATAGAGACAGTCAGAGACGGACAGCGACAGTCAGAGTCACAGACCAACAGAGACAAAGACATTCAAAGTCGGTCAGAGACAGAGTCGCAGAGACGGTCCAGAGACAGACGGGTCAGACAGAGACAGTCACAATCAAGAATGGTCAGAGGCATAGAATTCAGTTGGTCAAGACAACGATGGAAGACAGAGGGCGGGTCAGACAGAGGCGTTCGTAAACAGATAAGGCAAGACGGTCACAGATCAGAAACAGTCATGGTCGGTCAAGACAGAGACAGTCAGTCGTAATCATGCGACATCAGAGTCCAGTCAGAGAGAACGGAGGCTCAAGTGGGTCTCCGGACAGATACGGTCGAGACATAGGTTTCAGAGACAGAGTCGGATCAGGAGTCAGAGAAGAGTTGGTCAAGAACAGAGCAATCATAGTCGTCAGAGACAGAGACAGTTATCCGGATCAGAGACGGTCAGAGTCGGCCAAAAGAGACGCGTTGGTCAGAGACTATGTGACAGGTCAGAGACAGAGTCGGTCCAAATCAGAGGCGGTCAAGACATAGTCTAAAAGACAGAGACATCAGGTCGGTCGAAGACAGAGACATCTTCGGTCAGAGACGTCAGAGAGATACGGGTCGGTCAGAGACATGAGTCGGTTAGATACAGAGACGGGTCATATGATAGAGACGGTCACAATAAGAGACGGTCAGAGACAGAGACGTCAGACAAGTCGTCAGAGAGGACCGAGTCGTTCAGGACAGAATCGTCAGATCAGAGACGGTCAGATTCATTCCACTTTCAGACGAGAACGGTCCCGAGACAGAGACGGTCAGAGTCGGTCAGAGACAGAGACGAACAATCGAGTCAGAGACAGAGACGATCTGTCACAGACCGATAGACATGGACAGCGCGCCAGATCCATAGACCAACAAGAGACAAAGACAATCCCAAGTCCATCAGCAGACAGAGACGAATCAGAGTCCGGTCAAGACAGAGCAATTCAAGACGTCCAGAGACAGTCGAGTCCAGTGAAGGTCGAGTCAAGACTGTTAAAGTCCGAGACGTGAGAGACAAGTCAGGTTAAACCCGGAGTCGGTGTAGACAGAGTCGGCAGAGACAGAGACGGATCAGAGTCAGACATAGAACAGATACGATCAGAGTCGGTGTCAGAGACAGAGAACGATCAAGTCGGTCAGAGACATAGACAGTCGGTCGAGAGCTGTGGCAGAGTCGGGCAGAGAGCAGACGGTCGCTACAAAGCAATAGACGTCCGAGACCGAGACGTCACAATCAGAGACGGTCATAGACAGATACGGATCTAGACAAGAGGCGGTCAGAGACAAGGCGGCGTAACATGGATTGTCAAAGACGGTCACATACGAGACGTCAGTTGTCACAGACAGTCATAGGTCATCAATAGAGAACGGTAATCAGAGACGAAACGGTCAGAGACAGTCACGTCGGTAAGAAACAAAGCGATCATGTCCGTCATAGACAGCATATCGCTCCGAGACAAGAACGATCAGATTCAGGATGGACAAGACCGGACAGCGACAGTCAGAGTACAGACCAACAGAGACAAAGACAGTCAAGTCGGTCAGAGATCAGAGTCATTTTAGAGTCGACAAGACGATTAAGTCGGCGTCAGAGACAAACCGGTCAAGGTCTAAGACGTTCGAGACAGTGTTGGGTTAGAGACATGACGGAGAGTCTTCAGAGAGAATGTCGGCCAGAGACGGTCAGGACAGATGACGATCAGAGACAAGACGAGTCCACAATCAAGACCGGTCAGAGACAAAGTCGATCGAGGCGTCAGAGACAGAGACGATCAGAGGCGTCCATAGACAGAGCCCGTCCGAGTCCAGAGGCGTCAGATTCAATTCCATCAGATGGTCAGAGACAGAGACGATCGAGCCGACAGAGCCATCACGTCGTCAGAGACGAGACGATCAGAGAACATAGGCGAGCTCCAGGTAGACAAGCGGTCATAGCAGACGGTTTGTAGACAGAACGTCCCCAGAGTCGTCAGAGAACATAGACAATCGGATCGTACAGAGATGAACAGAGTCAATATAGTAGAACGTCAAGACTGACAGCACAGTCAGAGTCCATAGACCAACAAGCAAGACGCAATTCAAGTCGTCAAGACAGATTCGCTTAGGTGTGACAACGACGATCAAAGTCGCTCAAGACATGAGTGGTCAAGACAGCGACGATCAAGTCCTAGATCGACAAAGACGGTCACGACAACACCGACAGTCGAGTCGGTAAACGACAAGTTGGTCAGAGACCATAGTCGGTCACTACGTCGGTCAGAGACATAGAGAGATCACATTAGGTCAGAGACAGAGACTATCAGAGAACAGACCAGGTCAGAGTCCAGACAAGGTCAGAGCCAGACAAGGTCCAGATAACATGGCGGTCATGACGTGACATTCTCAGGTCCGGTCCAAAGACAGAGACCTCATCCCAGTCAGAGATGCGAGAGATACAGTCGGTCAAGAACGGTCAGAGAAACAAAGTCGGGTCAGAGACAGAGACGGTCCACAATCGGAGACGTCCAGCATGCGAGATACATCAGAAGTTGGTCAAAGACCAGTGGTCGATCGAAGACAGAGGCGAGTCAGAGTCGTCCAGAGCACAAGAGAGATCAGAGTCGGACATAACAGAGTCGGGTCAGAGACAAAGGCTGTCATAGACAGAGAAATGGTTAGAGACATGAGAACGTTCTAGTCAGTCAGAGACAGAGACGGTCCCAGAGTCAGATATTCAAGTCGGTCCAGCAGACAGAGACATCAAAGAAAGGTCGTTCATAGACAGAAGGCGGTCAAAGACAAGAGTGTTTATAACACAAGAGTTTCAGAGATCGGTCAGAGCCGAGACGTCAAAGTCATAGACAGGACAACGAGTCAACAGTCATATATAGACCACTCGAACACAAGACATCAAATTCAGTCAGAGACACAGACGATCAAGTCGTTCAGAGACAGAGGCGGTCAGAGTTCAAGATAACGTCAGCAGTCGGTCAAAACAGAGCGATCAGAGTTCTGGAAAGACAGATAACTATCAAGTCGTACATAGACCGTCCAGGCTTTAAAGACAGAGAACAGCTGGGTCGGCCAAAGACAGAGAACAATCAGTCGGTCATATCCCATCTGGTTTGGAATGTCATATATGTCCCGTCCAGGAGACGGTCAGACACAACAGAGTTCGAGTCCAGAACAACACATCCGGTAGAGACAGACATCGGATATGGTCTAGTTTTGTCGTCATCAGAGACGGTCAGTAAACGAGTCGATCAGAGACAGAGACATCAGCCAGAGACTGTCAGAGACAGATCGTCCAGAGTCAGACGGTCAGGACAGAGTTGGTCCCAGACGCTCTGAGATGGACAAGAACGACAGCGAGAGTCAGTCGTAGCCACAAAGCAGAGACAGTCAGTCGGTCAAAACAGAGACAGTCTGGGTCTGTCAAAGAACAGATACGAATCAGTCGTCAGAACATTCCAAATCGGTCAGGCAGAGAGAAGGTACCTTTCAGAGACAGTTCAGAAACAGAGTCATCAGAGACAGAGACAGCCTAGACTGAGACCCGTCAGAGACAGAGTCGGTCAAAGTCAGTGCGTCAGAGACAGAGTTGCTCAGAGACTTAGCTCTGAGTATGTACCAGATGCACGGACACGCGATAAGTCAGAATTCGTAGACCAACAGAGTCGAACCGTCGATCGGTCGAGACAGAAAACGTCAATTCGAGATGGACAGAAACTGAAAAGGCCGACAGTCAGAGCTCCTAGCCAACAGAGACAAAACAAGCAAGTCTACCAGAACCGATCCGTTCAAAGTAAGTCGTTCAAGACGATCAAAGTCGGTCAGAGACATAAGACGCGATCATAGTCGGTCCAAGACAGAGACGATCGAAATACAACAGAAGAGACAGAGACAGAGTTGGTCAGAGGACAAAGACGTCAAAAAGAGCACGGTCAAATCCATAGACAGTCATAGACAAGTCCGTAGTCAGAGGCAGTCCGGTACCAAAGTCGTTCAGAGACAGCGGATCTAGTCAGAGATCGATAGAGACGGACAGACCCAAGATTTCATAGACCACCAAGGCCACACGTCCAATAATCTGCCCGAGACCTCAGACAATCAGAGGTCGTCATAGACAGAGGCTGGTCAGAGCACAAGACAGTCAAAGTCAGTGAGGTAGTCCAGAGACCTTTAAGTCAATACGGTCAAACAGAGTCCGGTCAGAGACAAAGATTGCCCAGCACAAAAGTCGTCAGCTACAGAGCAATCAGAAGGGGTCCGGTCGACATACCAGACGATCAAGGCCGTCAGAGACCAGGCCGTCAGAGTCAGAGACGGTCAAAGACAAAGTCGATCAGTCCGGACAGAAGACCGTCAACCTCGTCAAGACGAAGACGATCAGTGGTCGGATCAGCGACAGTCAGATCTTTCAGAGACGAAACATCAGAGTCACGATGGACAGACGGAAACAACACACAATAAACACACAGAGAAAAATAAGAAACAACTAAAAAACCTCAAACAAACAAACGACAGAGAAGAACACAACACCACAACCATGTCACACAGATCAGCATGAACCAGAACAAGCATGACAACCAGCGGACGAAAAAAAAGAAGCGACCCAGAACAATGGGAGCCCCACAAGCACAAAAAACAAAAAAAACCATACTCCCTCCCCTACATTCATAGTCCATAACAACATATCCAAATACATCAAATTCTTCATAAACATATGGTCCGTTTCGTCGTTCAGATACGACACAGAGTCCGGTCATATACAGAGAACACTCATTCCGTTTACATAGACACTATGACTATCAAGACAGAGAATGATACACTAGACAAGTTCTGGTTCAGATACAAAAACGGTCAATACAGAGACGTCCAGAGTCCCCCCAAGACAGTCAGAAACATAAATCCGGTCAAGAGTCATGTCGGTCCAGTCAAGACAGTTCAGACGAGTCGGTCAAGACATAGAACGATCAGAGTCGGTAAGACAAACTATCAGGTCCAGAGATCGATAGAAGACGGACAGGCGACAGAGTCATAGACCCACAGAGACATAGACGGTCAAAGCGTTCCAGAGACTGAACGATCAGATCGGTCAGATACGAGGCGGTTCATAGACAAGCAGTCAATTCAGTGAAGGTCATAAGTCAGAGACTTTTAATTCAGAGACGGTCGAACAAGAGTCCGTCCAGAGCATAAGTCGACCTTAGGCGTCAAGAACAGAGACGATCAAAGGCGGTCAAGACAGTAGGGCCGTCAGAGCTAGCGTCAGAACAGAAGATTATCAGTAGTCAGAGGCATCGAGATGGCAGAGCAGGGACGATCAGAGCCGGACAGTACAGTCCAAAGTCGGCAGAACAGAGACGATCATAGACAGAGCGGTCACCAAAGGCGAGTCCATAGACGATAGATGTTTCGAGACAGAGAACGTCAGAGTCGGTCAAGACGAAAGACGATCAGCGCGGGACAGAGATGATCAGGAGTCAGAGATAGATAGAACAGTCAGAGACGGACAGCGCGACATCAGAGTCACAGACCAACAGAGACAAACGACAATTCAACAGTCGGGTCATCAGAGACAGAGTCGCTTTAGGAGTAGGACAAAGACGATCATAGACTGTCAGAGACAGAGTGGTCGTGACATACAAGATCCAAGAGTCAGAATCGACACAGAAGAATCATGAGACGAACAACGCAGGTCAGAGTCGGTATAAACAACAGCGTGGTTCAAGACATAGTCGTTCACGCGGTCAGAGACAGCAGAGAAGTCAAAGTAGGTTCAGAGACGAGACGATCAGAGTCAGACAAGGGTCAGAGTCGACAAAGCAAGTGGGTTCAGTAGTAGAGGTCGGACGGGCAGAGAAAGAGGCGTCAGAACAGAGGCGGAAAGAGAAGGGAGACATTCAGGGTCGGTCAAATAACCAGAGACATCAGTCAGTCCAGAGATGGAAGAGAGATACGGTCGGTCCCCCCCAGGACGTCAGAGACAGACGACGTCACAATCAGTAGAACGGTCAGTAGCAGAGACAATGCAGAGTTGGTCCAAGACAGTGGCGATCGAACAGAGCGGTCAGAGTGTCAGGTCAGAGAGACCGATCCATAGAGTCAGGACACAGGGCCACAGAGGCGTCAGAGACAGTAGCGGTCATAGACAGAGATGTTAGAGACAGAGACGGTCAGGCGAGTCATCAGAGACGCAGCGGTCGAGTCAGAGATCAGCGTCGTCAGAGACAAGAGACAGTCAAAGTCGTTCAAGGACAGAGGCGGCATAGACAGAGATTTTAGACCATAGAGACGTCAGAGAGTCGGTAGAGACAGAGGCTATCAGAGTCCAGAGACGGGACACGACCAGTCAAGAGTCAATAGACCAGCAGAGACCAAGACAGTCAAGTCGGTCCAGAGACACAGACAATCAGAGTCGGATCAGAGACAGAGGCTGGTCAGAGTAGCAGTAGAGCGGTCAGATTCGGTCAGAAACAGAACGATCAGAGTTTACAGAGACAGATAAACGATCAGAGTCGGTTCCAAGAGACGTCATCGGTAAGAGACAGAGACATCTGGGTCGGTCAAAGACAGAGACAATCAGTCCGGTCAAGGAGAGATTGTTCGGTCAGCAGACGGTCAAGAAACAGCGTCGGTCCAGAGACACGAGACAGGTCAGAGACACGAGAGGTCAAAGAACAGAGTCGCGTCCAGAGTCAGACGGTCAGACGAGTGTGCTGTCAGAGCACATATGGTCGATATGAGATGGCACGAAACGGACAGATGGAAAAGTTCCAAGATTGGACGGGACGGAACACGCGACATCGAGTGCATAACCAAAAGAGACAAAGACAGTCCAAGTCGCGTCAGAAACGAGATCAGTTAAGTACGCTCAAGAGACGATCAGAGTCGGTCAGAGACAGAAACCGATCAGAGTCGGCAGAGACGAGTATCAGATACAGAGAAGAAAAGAGACAGAGTGGTCAGAGAAAAGACGGGTCAGAGACAGAAGACGGTGAGATTCAGAGACAGTCAGAGACGTAACTAGAGTCTCAGAGCAGTCAGAGACAGAGTCCGGTCAGAGTCAGCGTCAGAGTCAGAGACGTCAGAGAGAGAGGAGTCAAGACAGAGACATCAGATCGGTCAGAGGACAGAACCGATCAGATTTGCATGATCGATAGGACGGAACCAGCGACAGGATACATAGACCAAACAGAGACAAGACCAGTCCAAGTCGGTCGAGACTGAGACGACAGAGTCGGTCGACGAAAGAGGACGGTCGCAGACAAAAGCCAGTCAGAGTCAGTGAATCGACAAAGACGGTCAGAGACGGACAACGACAGTCAGAGTCGGTAAAAGACAGAGTTGGCTCCGAGACATACGTCGTCAAGAGCTCTCAGAGAGAGAGCAATGGTCGCAGAACTCGAGGACAGTCGGTCGGGTCAACAGGTCACGAAGACAGTCACAGACGTCAGGACAAGAGGGTGTAACAGAGACAGTAGTTCATCAGGTCGCAGGTACGTGTCAGAGACGGTCAGAGCGTACCAGAGTCGTGGTCAGAGGGAAGAACGTCACAATCAAGACGGTCACAAGAGAACAGAGACATTCAGAGTGGATCAAAGACAAGTGACGTCGCACAGCAGATCGGCGGTCAGAGTCAGTCAGAGACAGCGTCAGAGCGACCAGAGAAGAGGCGGTCAGAACAGAGGCGCGTCCATAGACAAGATGGTAGAACAGAGACGGTCAGAGTCAGTCAGAGTACAGAGACGCAGTCAGAGATCCAGCCAAGCGGTCAGAGTACAGAGACAGTCAAGTCGGATCAAGCAGAGCGGTATAGACGAGATTGTTTAGACACAGAGATTTCGAGAGTCGGTCAGCAGACAGAGACTCTCCGAGGTGTCAGAACGGAACACGACAGTCAGAGTCATAGACCGCAGAGACAACGACAGTCAAAGCGGTCAGAGACACAGACCGATCAGAGTCGTCGAGACAGATTCGGTCAGAATCAGAGACGGTCCAGAAACAAGACGAATCAAGTGTAAGAGCCGATACGATCAGAGTCGGTCAGAGACATCAGTCTGGGTAAGAACGACAGATACAAGTCTTGGGTCGGTCAAAGACCAGAGACAATCAGTCCGGTTCCAGAGACAGGCAGAGGCGTCAGAGAGGAGATTTCGGCGATCCAGCAGACGGTCCAGAAACAGAGTCCTGTCAGACAGAGACAGGGCAAGACAAGACGGTCGAACAGATCGTCGAAAGTCCAGAGACGGTCAGATGACAGAGTCGGTCACAAGACGAAGTCATTCAAGACACGAACATCTGAAGATGGACAGAGACGGACCAGACGAGTCACGATTCTCTAACCAACAGAGTCCAGAGACAGTCGTCAGTCAAGAACAGAAACATCAGAGTCAGAGATGACAGCGCAGTCCGTAGTCATCCGACCAACAAGACAAGACATTCCAAAGTCGTGCAGAAACCCTGAGCTCAGTTCAAAGTCGTTCAGAGACGATCAAGTCGAGTCAGAGACAGAGACGATCAGAAGTCGGTCAAGCAATACATCAGAGTACGGGCAGAACAGAGACGATCGAGTAGCAGAGAAAGACAGAGACAGATTTGTTCAGATACAGAGACTGTCAACCAAAAAGAAAAGGTGGCCATCCTACATAACAAATAAGAAAAGAAGAACAAGAAACAGCCACCGTGAAAAGAAGAGAGAAAGGAAGGACAAAAGGCAACATAAACGAAAGAAAAGAGGAAAAGAGGATGACTCAACACGACACATAAACAGAATGACATAGCCAAACTAAGCTCAGGATACATAGTGCATCATGTCTTATCCGAATCCATATTCCCTGATCAAAGTTCAAGACATGCCATATACAGAGTCGGTCATATAACAAAGAACGATCAGAGTCTGTCAGAGACGAGACGATCAGAGATCAGAATCGATAGAACGGACAGCCGACAGAGCCATAGACAACAGAGACCAAGAACTTCAAAGTCGTCTCAGAGACAAAGATCGGTCAGAGTCCGTGAATGCCCAGAGTCAGAGACTTTTTAAAGTTAGAGCGTCAGGAAGACAAGAGCCTGTCAGAGACCGAAAGTCGGATCAGAGTCGGTCAGAGACAAACATCAGAGCGGGTCAAAGACAGAGACATCAAAGGCGTTCCAGAGACAAGATAATCATATGTCGAAGTCCATCAAGTCAAGACGATCAGAGCCGACAGAGACAGTCCCAAAGTCGTCAGAACAGAGACGATAGAGACAGAGCTGTACATACAGACAAAGCCGGTTCATGGACAGAAATGGTTAAGATCAATAGACGGTGAGAGAGGTCAAAGACAGAGACGAACATAAGTCGTTAAGAGACATAACGATCAGATTCAGAGATCGCTATAGACGGACACGCGACAGAGTCATAGACCAACAGAGACAACAACATTCACTCGGTCAGAACTGAGACCGATCAAGTCGGTCTAGAGACAGAGGCGTCAGAGACAAGACAGTCAGAACGTCCAGTGAAGGTCAGAGTCCAGAGACTTTTAAATTCAGAGCCGGTCATCAGAACAAGAGTCGTCAGAGACAAAGTCGGTCAGAGTCCCGGTCAGAGACAGAGAAATCAGAAGGCGTCCTGAGCAGAGTCCTCAAGATCCAGAACAAAAAGAGACGATCAGAACGGACAGAGAACACGTCCAAATCGGTCAGAATTAGAGTCAGTCAGAGACAGAGCCGGTCAGAGACAGAGTTGGTTAGAGACAGAGACGGTCAGAGTCGGTCAGAGAGAGACGGTCGGTCAGAGTCAGAGACGGTCAGAGACAGAAACGGTCAAAGACAGAGTCGGTCAGAGACAGAGACGGGTCACAATCAGAGACGGTTAGAGACAGAGACGGTCAGAGACAGAAACGATCAGAGTCAGAGATGGACAGAGACAGACAGCGACAGTCAGAGTCATAGACCAACAGAGACAAAGACAGTCAAAGTCGGTCAGAGACAGAGTCAGTTAGAGTCGGACAGAGACGATCAGAGTCGGTCAGAGACAGAGACGATCAGAGGCGGTCAGAGACAGAGTCGGTCACAGACAGAGAAACACAGTCGTCAGAGCAGAGACTCCAAGACAAGACGTCAGAGTCATAGACATCAGAGACATAGATCGGTCCATGAGACGACAACGATCAGATACGACACATCAAGCAGACACTCAATGACAGAGACGAGTCGGTCAGAGACAGAGTCGGTCAAGAGAGAGTCGGTCATAGCCAGAGTCGGTCAGAACATGAGACGATCAGAGTCATAGGTCGACATAGACGACAGCGCACGTCAGAGTCATAGAAACCAACAAGAGACACAGACAGTCACAAGTCCTGATCAAGACAGAGGACGATCAGAGCGTGTGCAGAGACAGAGTTGTCGAGTCAAGAAGAAATGATATGACGAGTCGGTCAGCGAGTCAAGCCGTCAAGACATGATCATTCCAAGACAGATCGGTCAGAGACAGACTAGGTTCAAGCAGACTTCATGAAGACTGTTTCAGAGACAGAGTCTGTCAGAGTCAAGTCCGGTCATAGACAAGACTATCCGAGTCGTGCCAGAGACAGTAGCATTTTAGTCGGTCAGAGCGTCAGAGCGGCAGAAAGACTTCGGTCAAGATCGGTCCTGAGAGACAGATAGGGTCAGAGACAGTCACAATCAGAGATGGTCAGAGGCAGAGACATTCAGAGTTGGTCAAAGACAGAGGCGATCGAAGACAGAGGCGGTCAGAGACAGAGGCGGTCGTAAACAGAGAAGGTCACAGACGGTCACAGACATAGACAGTCAGGGTCGGTCATGGACAGTCAGAGTCAGTCAGAGAGAGACGGTAGGTCAGAGATGGTCAGAGACAGAGACGGGTCAGAGACAGAGTTGGTCAGAGACAGAGTCTCCGTCAAGTCGCAGAGTCGGTCAGAGACAGACATTTACGTAAGACGTCGAGGGCTCAGAGACCGGATACGTTTCGCTCGTCATAGACGGTCCAGATCGGAGTCAAAAAAGACGGTCCGGATGCATAGACAGATACTTCACTATCAAGAACGGCGAAACATAGTCGGTAGATGACAGAACAGTTCTGGGCTCGGTCAAAGCGAAAGACATTCCATCGTCAGAGACGGTCCAGAGAGATCGGTCTCACAAAGCAGAGTCGGTTAGCAGACAGAGCCGTCCGAGACGAGACGTTCACAATCACTAGGGCGGTCAATGCAGCGACATTCAGAAGTTGGTCAAAGACAACAAGACAGTCAGATGTCCTTGAAGAAACGAAGACAGACATATCCAGACAGAGACTGTCACAAGCCATAGACGGTCAAAGACAGAGACGGACCTAAGACCGTCCGAGACATATTGGAAAGACAGAGCAGTTAGGGTCGTTCCAAAGACAAACAATTCAGTCGGTCAAGATTGGTCCAGAGTCGTTCATCGTCGGTCAACAGAGAGACAATCGAGAGACGGAAAAACCAGTTGGTTTAGAGACAGAGACGGTAAGAGTTCGGTCCAGAGAGAAGGTCGGTCAAAGTCAGAGACGTTAAGAGACGGTCCAGCGTCCGGTCCAGAAACAGAACAATCAGAGTCCGGTCAGAGACCTCAGTCCGGTCTACACAGAGACGATTAGAGTCCAGTCAAACAGAGCCGTTCATAGAACACGAGTTGGTAGAGACAGAGACGGTCATAGTCGGTCCAGAAAGAGACGGTCGGATCCAAGTCCAGAGTCCGCTCAGAGTCGAGATCGTAGAGACGCCAGAGTCGACCTCAGAGTCATAGGACCAACAGAGACAAAGCACAGTCAAGTCGATCAGAGACAAGAACGATCAAGTCGGTCAAGACAGAATCGTCCAGACAGAGAAGTGAGACAGAGTCGTCACGACAGAGACCGGTCCATAACCAGAGACAATTCAGAGACAGCTCGGTCAAGACAGAGACGGGCAGACAGAGAACGGGTCAGAGACAGAGACGTCACAATCAAGACGGTCAGAGACAGAGTCGGTCAGAGTCAGAGTCGGTCAGAGACAGAGACGATCCGAGTCGTCAAGACAAGACAGTTTATCTGCAAGACGGTCAGCGTCGTCAATAGAGCACGGTCGGACGTCAAGACGGTCCAGAGACAGAGCGGGTCAGACAGAGACCGTCACATCAAGAATGGTCAGAGGCATAGACATTCGAGTTGGTCAAAGACAGATGGATCAAGACAGAGGCGGTCATAACAGAGGCGTCGAACAGAAAGGCAAGACGGTCACACGATCAGAACAGGCATGGGTCGGTCAAGACAGAGACAGTCAGTCGTAATCATGCGACATCAGAGTCAGTCAGAGAGAACGGTAGGCTCAAGTGGGTCCGAGACAGAACGGTCGAGACAAGTTGTCCAGAGACAGACGTCCAGGTAAGATCAGGAGTCGGGTTAGACTGCAGAGACAGCAATCATAGCGGTCAGAGACAGGACAGTTAGTCCGGATCAAACGGTCAGAGTCCTGGCAATAAGGACGCGTTGGTCAAGACTAGTGACAGGTCCAGAAACGAGAGGTCCAGCAGGCGTCAAACAGAGGCGGTACAACGAGCATCAGTCGACAAAGAAAGACTCAGGCGGTAACAGACTCTTCGGTCCAGAGACGGTCAGAGAGATACGGTCGGTCAGAGACAGAGTCGGTTAGAGACAGAGACGGGTCAGAGATAGAGACGGTCACAATAAGAGACGGTCAGAGACAGAGACAGTCAGAGACAGAGTCGGTCAGAGACAGAGTCGGTCAGAGACAGAGTCGGTCAGAGTCAGAGACGGTCAGATTCAGGCACGTTCAGAGACAGAGACGGTCAGAGACAGAGACGGTCAGAGTCGGTCAGAGACAGAGACGATCAGAGTCGGTCAGAGACAGAGACGATCAGTCAGAGATCGATAGAGATGGACAGCGACTGTCAGAGTCATAGACCAACAGAGACAAAGACAGTCAAAGTCGATCAGAGACAGAGACGATCAGAGTCGGTCAGAGACAGAGGCAGTCAGAGTCAGAGACAGTCAGAGTCAGTGAAGGTCAGAGTCAGAGACTTTTAAAGTCAGAGACGGTCAGAGACAGAGTCGGTTAGAGACAGAGTCGGTTAGAGACAGAGTCGGTCAGAGACAGAGACGATCAGAGTCAGACAGAGACAGAGACGATCAGAGTCGGTCAGAGACAGAGACGATCAGAGTCGGTCAGAGACAGAGACAGTCGGTCAGAGACGGGCAGAGTCGGGCAGAGAGAGACGGTCGGTCAGAGACAGAGACGGGTCAGAGACAGAGACAGTCACAATCAGAGACGGTCAGAGACAGAGACGGTCAGAGACAGAGGCGGTCAGAGACAGAGGCGGTCGTAAACAGAGATGGTCAAAGACGGTCACAGACAGAGACAGTCAGTTGGTCATAGACAGTCAGAGTCAGTCAGAGAGAGACGGTAGGTCAGAGACGGAGACGGTCAGAGACAGTCAGCGTCGGTAAGAAACAAAGACGATCAGTGTCGGTCAGAGACAGTCAGTCGCTCAGAGACAGAAACGATCAGAGTCAGAGATGGACAGAGACGGACAGCGACAGTCAGAGTTATAGACCAACAGAGACAAAGACAGTCAAAGTCGGTCAGAGACAGAGTCAGTTAGAGTCGGACAGAGACGATTAGAGTCGGTCAGAGACATAACCGGTCAGAGTCAGAGACGTTCAGAGACAGAGTTGGTTAGAGACAGGGACGGTCAGAGTCGGTCAGAGAGAAGGTCGGCCAGAGACGGTCAGAGACAGAGACGATCAGAGACAGAGACGGGTCACAATCAGAGACGGTCAGAGACAAAGTCGATCAGAGGCGGTCAGAGACAGAGACGATCAGAGGCGGTCAGAGACAGAGGCCGTCAGAGTCAGAGGCGGTCAGAGTCAGAGTCCATCAGAGATGGTCAGAGACAGAGACGATCAGAGTCAGAGTCGGTCAGAGACAGAGACGATCGGAGTCGGACAGAGATGAACAGAGTCAGAGATAGATAGAGACGGTCAGAGACGGACAGCGACAGTCAGAGTCATAGACCAACAGAGACAAAGACATTCAAAGTCGGTCAGAGACAGAGTCG
>WNYA01000129.1:0-169674 GCA_019512145.1 Engystomops pustulosus
GTCTGGTGCCTGTATCATTATGTATTGTCCTGGCATCTATTATAAAGTACTGGCTGGTCTGGGGTCTGTATTATTATTTATTGGCTGGTCAGGGGCCATTATTATTTATTGGCTGGTCTGGGGTCTTTATTATTATTTATTGCCTGGTCTGGGGTCTGTATTATTATTTATTGCCTGGTCTGGGGTCTGTATTATTATTTATTGTGTGATTGGGGTTATATTTAGTGCTGTACTAAGATATTTATCATTTCTGGGGGGATATTTTGTCCTGTACTGTAATAGTTGTTGTTTTAAAAGTGATGAAAGTACCATAATGGTATAGTGCGAGTTACCTGTGGACTGACTTATCTCTGCACCTTTCTATGGAAAGCCCGGAATGTCAAAGGAATACCCTATTTCTTTAGATAAAAAAAACAGTTTTTAGCAAATTAAACTGAAAGTTGGCTTTGATAAAGTGACTTTCCGTGTCATGTATAGTAGCTGCTTCCTCTTTATATAACGGCTGTAGTGCCCACTACTTCCCAGAACCTAACCCAGCTGTTCTCTGTGCACCCCCTCCCTCTGCACCACAAACCTAAAGTGCAATAAAAAAAAGTTTTGTGGTCTAAAAAATGAGCTTTGTTGTTTCTACGGCTTATTACTGCTGTGTTACTAAATATTTTTACAAAAACTACTTTTTATAGCCCCCAATCCTGTGCATGAACACTGGATGTATAATGATGTCAGTGTAGGGTGTGGGGTCCTTGCACGGGGGCCCCGGAAGCCTCTTCTTCCACTACGGGCCGCGTACTTATAGAGTCGCACCCTGTCATTTCTATAATTATCACTTGGTCCGAGGAGTTTTCTAGAAATCTTGGTTGTGTTAATGAGATGCCTGGCAGGAGCGGCGGCTCTGGGCACGGGTGGGATGGGAGACCTGGGCGTGCAGGAGTAATTACTGAGGGAGGACATGCGCCAAGATCTGCCTCATGATATATAATTTACAGGGGTTTGTCATCTTATAATTATTCAAGAAAATAAAACTACTAGGTGACACATAATTCCCTGGATTCTGTGAGATACAATCTGGGTCAATACTGTGACCTCTGGCTTGGGACTCCGCCGGCCCAGACCTCGGCTTGGTGACTGGATGGGGGCGGACGGTCAGTGCGCCGATTATTTTCTGCATTTTTGTACAAGTTTTTGGGTGCAACATCTGGAAGCAGAGGAAGAACTGAGAAAAATAAGGAGCAAACTAGGACCTGCAGTAAGCGGGAAACTCCTGAAAGTGTCCCAAAAGTGTCCCCTCCTATGTTTGATCTCTAGTTTCTAGGCTTTCGGTATCTCGGCTCTAGGTCACTTACAGCCGGAGCACTTAAAGGTAGCGACCTTATAACCTTATAACCTCTCTGTAAAGAAAACCAAAGAGAAGAGAGAGAGAGATATTACTGATTGATTGATAGGAAGATAGTTTGAGAGAGATAGACAATATGTAAATGATAGATATAGATAGAAGAGATACATATTAGAAGCAGCCAATATAAAGTAGGGCAGATGTATATATATATATATTCTTAAATAAATGGTCATGTGACCAATTCACATACCTCTGGGGTGAAGAAAGAGTGGTAAAGAGAGTGGTGCACAAAAATGTTTTTTTTGCATAATAAACCACGCCCCTTGCTCCGCCTATTGTCCCACCCCCCTAGTATAAAACCTAAAATAATGCCTCTAACAATGTATAATGCTCTATCCCCCTCTCCTATTGTGGTCTCATTCTCTGCTCCACTTTTATTGTTCCCCCCTCTCTGCTCCCCTTCTTATTGTGCCTCCATCTCAGCTCCTCTTAGTATTGTGCCCCCTTTTGCTCCCCCTCTTATTATTCGATCCTTCTAGTTTACCATCTTTCCATCGGTTCTCCGCCGTCCTGCTTCCTACTTTCTCTCCACATTATCACTAAAATACAATAATCACTAAAGGGGGGTCAACAAGACAGAGCCCAAAATCCAGGACTGTCCCAATGAATCTGGGACATTTGGGAGACATTCATATGATAAGTATGAGAAACAGATATTGAGTAGAAATAACATGTTCCCCCATTAGTCTGTCACGTCTGCTCCACAGATGGGAGAAATGACAGATATTTCCATGTTGTGGTGACAGTAACAGACGGGCGACTCCTAATGGACTCCGGAGGGGCTGTTATTATGTCTCCTGTGTATGCGGAAATCACGAGGCCTCGTACCCGCACGTTACATTTCCTCTAGATAATGGATTATTACATGGAAATTATTTCACATTTGTGTAAAGATGAGTCATATTTCCATTAGACACATATATACTGTATACATGGTGCATCACTGGGGGCTTATGGGATTAGGACTAATATATACATAAATAATTGTGTTTTTACTAAATACATGACATTGAGTGTCTAATCTTAAGTTCCCCTTAAAGGGATCTGCAGATTAATCTGTATAAAGGTGATTGTACAGGGAGAGGGAGGAGATAAGCTGTGACATCATCTATTGTCAGTAGTGATGTAATGATGGGTCAGTGTTATCTATATACAGGTCATTGTACAGGGAGGGGATAAGCTGTGACATCATCTATTGTCAGTAGTGATGTAATGATGGGTCAGTGTTATCTATATAGAGGTCATTGTACAGGGAGGAGGGGATAAGCTGTGACATCATCTATTGTCAGTAGTGATGTAATGATGGGTCAGTGTTATCTATATAGAGGTCATTGTACAGGGAGGGGGGAGGAGATAAGCTGTGACATCATCTATTGTCAGTAGTGATGTAATGATGGGTCAGTGTTATCTATATAGAGGACATTGTACAGGGAGGGGGAGGAGATAAGCTGTGACATCATCTATTGTCAGTAGTGATGTAATGATGGGTCAGTGTTATCTATATAGAGGTCATTGTACAGGGAGGGGGAGGAGATAAGCTGTGACATCATGAGGCCGCTCGGTTTAGAAGACATCTTTCTAATCAGTTCATTGATAAACAAAGATTTTTCCAGAATACATTAACCCATTTATCTCTCTCTAGTTGCTGGTGACGTCAGTACAGCTGTATCTTGTGTTGTCTTACACTTGGCAAGTCTCATCCTGTCGGCCGGGTGTACCGTGACCCTCCCTGGTGAGGACGCGCCTAAGGAGTGAGTGATGCTCCAAATCCAAACCGATCAGGATTAGAAAAACAAGTCTGTGTTCTCTCCTTGGCAATGACTCACCTGTCCACAGGTTATATGCAGGAACTTCACCTCAAAAACTTCATTGTACCCAAACTGCACTACCAGACACAACCTATGGCCAGGAGTGGCGCTGTCTTTGGAAGGAAGAAGCAGCCATGTTTTTCTAACCCTTTAGAGACCAGTCAGCCTCATTTTTAGAAACTAATGAAAATAAATATTTAATACCTACCCATTATAAAGAGAGATGAGCAGTTTGGGCGAAAATTCAGGTTTGATGGGTTCGACTGAATCTCGAGAAAAAATTTGGACCCGGAATTCAGCCCCATCACGAACACCCATTGCAGTCAATGTGGACCCAGATTTTAAGTACTTAATGTGAATGAAGAGATATCGCAGAAGGCCTCAAGTTCCATCGAATTGTCTTCAACACGTTCCACCTCAAAACAGCAAAGACGTCTCAGCCCCAGGTCATGGAGCAGTCACCAATGCTCTGTGATAGCTCTCATAGCTGGGATCCGTGGGTCACCTACCAGTCCCTGCCCCAGTCATAGAGTTCTCCTATTCATCCACTTGTGTTGGAGGATGAGGACATGGACAGTAGACCATAATAGGAGATGTACAATGGTGATGTCCAAATAATGCTCCTCTGCAATGTGGAGACTGACAAGGAGGGCAGCGTTGAGGGCTCGGTGGAAGAAGATCTGAGGCAATGATAGTTTGGAGGAAGTGGTGGTCAGGTAGCCAGAAGAAGATGCGGAAGGGTGGAAAGGTAGCCCATGGCCAGGACGTGGCCTTCTACTGTGCACCATGCTCAGCAGTGAGCACACAAAGGCCGAGCCAGAGGGTCTCCCTGGTGTGCCATGGTTCAAGCTATTTTCATAAGACAGAATGGGGGACATTTACTATGGCGTTTCCGCCAGTTTTGTGGCGCTCTCACCACATGTTCTGCTCTCCTACCTATTTATTAGCTGTCGGGGACAGAAAAAATGACTTTTTCCGTCTGCTCCGACTCTTCTCCGAAAAGGGGCGTGGCTTTGGCGGAGTGGAAACTCAGACACAATTAATATGTGTCACAGCCATTTTTGGGTGCTGTAAACTGGCGGAAAGTAGACCAAAAGAAAACTGGTCTAGCAGGGACTGATGGACACATTTCTGGTGCTCGGGACAGATTTTGGTCCCAGGGACAGAAAATGGTCTCGGGGACAGAAAATGGTCTTGGCGCCAGAAATGTCTTTGCACAGCTCTACAATATTAAATGTGTATCTTCTTTCCGAGAGCAGGTCGGTAACAAAGCCAATGCAGACACCGACACTTTAAGTAAATGTCCCCCAATGTGTTATTTGCACCAGCGCCACCAGTCCCTCAGCGACAATCTGAGCACCACATGGAGGACCAGGTCACCAGCAAACAAAACCTGAGCTGCAGTGGATGATGGTCCAAGATAAAAACATGGAAACACTAGAGGCTCCCGCTGCGGCTTTGGTTGTCTAAGCCTCTCCCCGAGTGACAAGGCCTCCTGTCTCCAGCCAAGTGAGTATGTGACACAACCACCAGCACCAAGCCTGTCCACACCATCCCAAGGAAGGGTTCTGCTTTCTGTCCTCCAAACAATGGAGACAAAGCGGAAGTTTAACCCATTTCACCCACAAGCCCTGGACCTGACTGGCCTTTGATAAAGCTACTATTCCGGATAGCTTTAAAAATGTTATGATGGCGGATGTCCCACAATCCATCCCCACCCAGCACCAACATGTTGTGGAGAAAATGCCACAAGTCGCACGGTGCACATCACAACTGATATGTGGACCAGTGAGCACGGCCAGGGACGCTACATGTCTGGGTAACTGTAGTGGTGGCGGGACATGAGGCAGGAATCACTGTGGCCCATGTACTTCCACAGCCAAGGATTTCAAAGCACGACTCCTTTCCTCCATTTGCCTCCTACTACATATCCTCTTCTCCTGCCTCTTCATCCAGTCCACGTAGAGCGGCACTAGTACAGCCATGAGGAAACGCAGCCGCGCTGACACTCATCAGTCTGGGCAAAGGACCACACAACACCCAAGGTAGGGAAAATTGCCTTCCAACCACTAGAGTAGCCCCCAGGATCAACAGAAACTTTTTTGGGAAAAAAAAAATGTAAAATCTTTATGGAAAAACCTAAACTTTTTGGAAAACTCTAAACTTTTTTTCACACCAAAACGGAAACTATTTGCAAAAACAGAGACTAATTCTGTGCCACTGGCAGGGTAACATCCCAAGCTTTGAGCACCTGGAGCACCTGGTGGTGCGGAGCTTCCTGGCCAATTATTCGGACCTGCCGGAGTGATGTATGAAGTGTCTGCTCTCTGTAGCAGCGCAAGGAGGAGGAGGAAGTGGCCAAAGCTGTAAGTGGCTGGAAGCTGAATGTGGCTGCCCTGGTGGATGAGTATCTGATGACATGGAAAATACAAAACGGGAGGAGGAGCCTTGTCCGTATCTTAAAACCTTTTATGCCAATGAGGACAATAATAAATGTCTTGGTTATATTAACCTTTACTGAAACCTTCATAGCGGAGTCTCTGCCACACCATACAGGAATCCGTATATAACGCTTTTCCCTCTCTGTATTGTGGATACAGCTCAATTGTTTGGTTGTGGAGTAACCAAAAACGATCCACATGAGTTGTGTTACTGTGGGAGAAGCCGTGTGCTGATAGAGGCTACATAGGTCGCCAGCAGCACAGAGGATTTCAGGAAGTGCTGACCTTACGGGGCTGAGCGTGACCTGTAAAATCATGGGACAATTTAGTAAGGGACAGCACAGGGATCTATACGAAACAAAGAAATCGTATAATTGGGTGATGTACAGTGATGGATTATACAACGGGGCAGATTTACTTACCCGGTCCATTCGCGATCCAGCGGCGCGTTCTCTGCGGAGGATTCGGGTCCGGCCGGGATTTATTAAGGCAGTTACTCCGACGTCCACCAGGTGGCGCTGCTGTGCTGAAAAGCATCAGAACGCGCTGGAGTTCACCGAGCCGGGCTGAGTGAAGGTAAGTGCAAGCTCCGCAACACTTTTTTTTTTTTAAATGCGGCGGTTTTTCTGAATCCGTCGGGTTTTCGTTCGGCCACGCCCCCCCAATTTCCGTCGCATGTATACCAGCGCCGATGCGCCACAATCCGATCGCGTGCGCCAAAATCCCGGGGAAATCGGCGCAAATCGGAAATATTGGGGCCCTTAGTAAATGACCCCTAATGTGTGTGAAGTCTTTATTCTAAAAGGATTTTTATACAAATATCAGCTCAGTGGAGGTACAACACCCAAAATCTCACTGGTCAAGCAATCCAAGCAGCTGATATACTGGAATTAGAGCAGGAAGCAGACAGCGCCATTCTCTGTGTAGTGGTCAGACCAGGTTACTACAATCCACATAGATGGCCAGTTTGGCCACTACACTAAGTATGGAGCCACCTGCTTCCTGTCCCATTCTCTGTGCATTGGGCTGATCATTAGGGGGTTCCAGGTGTCAGACCCCCACCTATATGGCATGGAAAATCCCTTTAACACTGCCGATCTGTGCAGGGAATAGGAGTTTCTGGATTATTGGATGTCGGGTTATAGGGACCCATGGCGCTGGTTCTGGGATCGCTGCACATACACGTCTGTTGCCATGAAAAACAATGAAAGTTGCAAATTCCAAGCAATAAAAAGGAAGAAGTAATAAAGCCGAGACATTGTATCAGTATGAAGCGGAGAAGTCATTATTCCGGGAGCTGGCACAGACACATCCCCTGGCGGCTGCACCCAAGATGCCAATCTCTGGCGCCGATCCCACGTCTCAAGGCGTTTCCTGTGAAATTTGCTGGAAAGTTGAGGCTGATGGGCGTCCAGCTTATCGGAAGATGGGAGTCAGCAGCTGATTCTACACAACTGGTGAAGATGCCCCCAGGCTGCAGAGGAAGGGGGGCACAGTCTCCACAGAGACGAGACCTTATCCCGAGGTTGGGTGGTTGCGCAATTTGTGCCGATTTCGCCAGCGTCGCTCTAATCCGGTTTTCCAGACTCTTTTGTATTTATCTCACAAGGCAAATCAGGTGAAAGCCGCAGCCAAGTGCTGGCACACGACACGCTGCACCCACAGGATAACCACGGTAGCACCCAATAGGCGTCATCTGGACTGGGTGACCGACCCATCATGTGACTTAAAGGACGTTACCGGATCAAGGATTGTAAACCAAACATACAGACATGCTGGTGCGCGCCCCCTCTAGTGGGATGTGCTGTTCTTTTATCTTATAGCGCACACAGATACCGCAACGCTGCACAGAACTTGTCACATCAGTCCCTGTCCCCAATGGGGCTCACAATCTAATCCACCTACCAGAATGTTTTGGAGTGTGGGAGGAAACCGGAGGACCCAGAGGAAACCCACAAGGGCTTCTTCTGCCCTTGCTTTTAAGAAAAAAAAAGTGCTTTTAAAATTGTGCAAATGAGCATGAGAGGCTCCGGGCTCTATTAACTCCTATGGAGCCTGGAGCCCTTCAAGGATCATTTGCATAATTTTAAAAGCTTTTTTTTTTTTAAACCGGGCATAAGAAGCTAAAATAAGAGCAGAGCCTGACAGAGGGGGGCACACACCAGTATGTGCATGTGCTGGGTTTACAATCCTTCATCCTGGTGATAGATGTCATTTAATGTTACTGGATACAAAGAATATGATATACATGATACCTATGGACACGGACTTAGCCGCTTATACACTCTATAGACTATTGCAGCTCAGCTCTATAGAGATGAATGGAGCCGAGTTGCTCCCTTGGTCAGGAGTCCAAGCATATTCATGAGTTACTTGCATTGCTCTGCCTCCTAGTTAGTGATGTGTCGTTCAGGAATGAACCGGATCTAAGAGCCGGCTCTTCAGTGTGAATGATGGGAGCCGGCTCTCTGCATTGAGCTGATGATTCGCTTAACCATGCCCCCAATTGGATCACCACGCCCCCTTTACTTTAAACATGATTTTATTGGGTTATACATGTAATAGGGAGCCATTCAGGAGCCAGAAGATCCGGCTCTTCTTAGTGAGCTGAGCCTAATGATCCAGCTGACTAGAAGAGACGGATTTCCCATCACTACTCCTAGTTCCTGATTGACAAGTCTCACTGGTACAGAACTGCTGCTATGTGGGACTTTGAGTTAGAACTCTGTAACATCATTGGCCACTGCATGTCATGTAACCAAGGTGACATCATCTTAAGGTCCTGATACATTTACACAGTCTACCCCTTTTATATATCTGATCACATGAGATTACAGAAGCGTCCATAGAGGATGGGGAGGGGTAGAAGTCCACAGAGGCTGCTGTAATCATGTCATAATACTGTCATGTGATCAGATATATACATGGTGTACAGTTAGGAGTCTAAAGGACCTGTGATATTGTCACCCTGGTCACATGACATACTGAAAGGAAGCATGGGACATTGGGAGGTTTAGATGGGAGGGGCTGGTTGAGCAGGACACGCCCCCTCTGATGCCAGGTAACATAAGTTATAGTTGTTTTACAGGGATGTGAAACTATTTTTAGCAATAAGAAGGGGTCAGTTAGTTAGTTGGGCTCTATGGGAACCTGTCACTAGCTGTATTGATGAAAATGTGGTGACAGGTTCCCTTTAGCCTCCATCAGCCATTCATGGCAGACAATCACTAACACCTCCTGCAGTCCTCTGCCTCGTCATAAATGAGGCACAGGCTGCGCCAGGACCGAAGAGTCATCTACAATTTAGGGACCCAACACTTCTTCATCCAGAGAAAGAACAGAAAATTACAACTTAAAGGCATTTTCTCACTATAAATTTGTAACAAGATTTGCTTGTCGTTGACGTAGGCAGAAGGGAGGGGGCAGGAGAGAAAGATGGGAGGGAGGTGCGCTCGGAGGGACTTGATGGCACAATGATTCACACGGACGCCCAGATGACCTGAAGGACTCTCCTGGGTTATACTTGTAATCTACTTTTTCAAGTCCATGAAACTAGGATTTAGCAGGAGCTCTACACTTCTTGGGTTAGGTTTTATGTGATAGATAATGGGGCAGATTTACTTACCCGGTCCATTCGCGATCCAGCCGCGGGTTCTCCGACGCTGATTCTGGTCTTCCGGCGATTCACTAAGGTAGTGCGTCCGATGTCCACCAGGTGTCGCTGCTGCGCTGAGGTACGATGGAGTTCACCATCCTATCGTGAGTGCAGGTAAGTGCGAGTCAAGCGACACATTTTTTATTTTTCTTTTTTTTTTAAATACGACAGTTTTTCCAAATCCGTCAGCCACGCTCTCCCGATTTCCATCGCGTGCATGCCGGCGCCGATGCGCCACAATCCGATCGCGTGCGCCAAAAACCCGGGCCAATTCAGGAAAGCCCGGTAATATTCAAGAAACACGCCGGAAAACCGCGATTCGGGCCCTTAATAAATGACCCCCAATGTTTTCATCTCTCTATAGATATAGAGCTATATTGTATTCTATATACAGTATATAATCTGCCCACAATGGCATCAGATGAATGACCGGAAAAGAAGATACAAGACCGATATATATTGATTTTTATATCAATATAAAAGGTATTGGTATAGAAAACAGTAATAAAGCACTAAACGCCAACTTTTCAGAGGAACTTGTTTTTTTACATTTATTATACAAAAATGAAGATATTTTTTGGTTTTCCTCACGACAAATCACTTTCACGGGGAGATTGGATGAAACGACAGACGGAGCACAATTTGCCTTTGGAATGAAAAATAAAAAAAATCTTAAAAATAGTTAATACAGAAAAAGAAAACTCTGTGCTCGGTTTTTGCCGGAGGTTCTTACATTTTCCTGCTCGGTGACTGGAGCCGATTGCTCAGGGTCCTCCAATGACACCAGCGAGAAAAAAAGGTGCAAAATTGTGTCTCCCATTGATACACAATCCTGAGATGTATCAGGAGTAACCAGGTCCACAAGTCCCTGGGGTCAGTCCCCGGAGTCCTGCACCTCCCGGCTGCCCGTTTTCTCAGTATCGATATCCGATGTCTTCCGGACCTTCATTTAGATTTTCCACTTCTCTGACTGACACTGGATTCTGCTGACCAGCCCTTTCCCCAAGATCTCAAAGTCGGCCAACATGGCCTCCACGCTGGGGACCAGGAGCATTGTCTCGCTCTTTGTGTCCACCACCCGTCCATTCACTGCATCCTTCTGCAAAAAACAAAAAAAAAACAAACTCCAATTATCGGCCAATTTAGGGCGGAGAGATAAAGGGGGGGGGGGGGGGGGGGGGCTCCTGCTTTCAGCCAGAATCGGTAACTTTGTATTCATTGTGCATGCGGAGGCTGAACCAATCACCGGCCTCAATGGTTACTTATGCTCAATAGGCAGGAGACTGCTGAGGCCAGTTATCTGCACAATGGACCAAGATATTACAGGATTATACATCTAGGAGCCTATAATACAATGCTGCACCGTCAGATGCCCCCACGTCCGTCTCTACATACGTGTATTATTCTGTCACTAATTCCATATGACACGTATGATCGCATCAGGAAGGGTATAATTAATAACCGTGCACAGCCCCGGGCGCAGGCATAGAGCAGGTAATGAGCCGTACATGGAGCCTGCTCCACCCTGCCTGCAGTTATGTAACGCTAACTGCGGGGGGAGCACTCGCCTAATAGCGGAGGATGTCAGGGCGGACACCTCCAATGTATATAACTGTATAGACATACACTGGTAGAAATGACTCTTCTGGTATACACTTATATGTGGAATCCCTCTGTATGGAGTTAAAGGGGCTCTCATCTGGGTATTCTCATTTAATTTCATTCATCTAATATATATATTATAAGTGTCACAGTTGGAAGATAATTTCCCAGAAATGTAGCCATGCTGTCCTTCAGAAACAAGATGGCTATCCTTGGATACGACCACTCATGCACTCTTCCAGCAGTGGTCTGACAGTTACTATTGATATGTGTGACCCCCTGAATTTAGCATTCATTACCAGAGGACAGCGATGGGACATGTAGTACCTCCTGGCCATTTCATATGCAAAAACTTTCTCCTTCTTTGCACCATTAGTCCAGCTGCAATGGTCGCATCCAAGGACAGCAATCTCATTTCATAAGAATACATTTATGAGAAATTATCTTCACTGTGCTACATTTTTTGTAATAACAACAACCAATTGAAGAAAACGTATGTATATGGCTGATGAAATCAACAAAATGTCAGTGCCCAGAAGAGAATGCCCCTTTAACGGATGGATATATTGGACCCACACTTGAATTACTAACACACTGTGAGCCCCTGCACCTACCCCAATGGGAATGTGCTTATTACTGTGATACTCACATTGAAAGGCTGCGGTGTAAAGCTGGAGGGATTCCAGAGAACGCCGATCACTTCTCCTCCGTGAGTGTCGTAGAAAAACAACGCAAACTCCCCGTAACAGGCCTAAAACAGCACAAAGGGGATGACACATTACAGAATGTTACGTATATACAGAGAGTGGACCTCATGCACTTGTTTCCTGCTTTGAAAAGACTAAGAGCGGAGAGGAAAAGAAAGAAAAGGAAAATCTGATTGCTATCAATCCCATGATGCCTCCGCATATTATCCCATGATAGTGTAGAGAAAGATCTATCTGTGCTAGGTGGGAGTGCACTGTGACTCTCCTCTCAATACATAAGTATACAGTCAGGGAGGCCGAACTGTAAGCTCCTCATCTAATTATTCTTAGTAACTGTGATAGGAGATTGTATCCTCCGTGTAGACATGAAGATCTGCGACAAATACATCTCCATAGACTCGGGAGTCTAAAGATTCATCCCGAGGTGATATAGAAACAAGCAGGAGAAGCAACAAGTGTCATGACACACGAGACGTAACGATGGAGCAAACGGAAAGAAACATAGGGACATTCCAGCCAAAACTAGATACATTTTTGGAAACTGGGATAGAATAGACAATGAAAGATCTACAGACAGTCGGCGTCTCCTCACCCGGAGCTCACACAGATACAGCTGCACAGGATCATAGTCCACCACCGGGAAGCGGGGGTCTTTTTTGGGAGAGTTGTCATCCACAATCCCACGGATAAAGGAGATGGTCGGCTGATCCACGGCTTCCCTGTGCCGGGGGATGTGCCTGGGATTCAGGTGGATGAGAACATCATAGACGTCCATGGGAGGGCGGAAGATTATCTGTGCAAACGATACAAAGAAAGTGATGAGAACATGAAACATTCTATGAAGCTTTTGTATTTAAAGGGCATGTCCATTATTCTATAGGGATCATTCTAAGAAATCACTGAATAAAATAGAGTTCAGATTCTACATCCACTAATGGATCTACGGCTACTTTATAATATAACATGAAGCTAGACAAAGGGGGCGGAGCTGTGACTACCACGTAATGTTCTGCATAGATGAAATAGTATAAGTGTCATAGCAATTTAAAGGGAACTTATCACATTATACATGTAGTCTGACCACTAGGCAGCAGGACATCGGGTAAGTCACCGCTCTGCCCACCTGGTTATCAAATATTCTGTAGATATGGGACAACTTTATCAGCAGATACACAAGGAGTCCTATAGCTATAGACATTGTCAGTCTAAACCCCCCCCCCCCCCTCCTTGGATCAGGACACCCACTCGCATTCACCCCCCGGATCGGGACACCCACTCACATTCCCACAAATATTGTACAAGCCGAGATGTGAGCGTGGTCCTGTGTTCGGCGCTCGGGTTTACACATTGTATATTCACCCAGCCTTAAAGGGGTTGTACGGACTATCACAAGCTGATCAGTGAGGTCCTGACTGCTGGGACCCCCTGCAATCACAAGGATCCCGTTCTCACTAATGGGTGGAGTAACGTGTCAGAAATTGCCAAACACAGCGCTCAGGTATCTCCTGCAATCTTATTCACTGTCTATGGGAGATATCTGAGCCATCCTGTCGCTATATCCATGACTTCTCCAGATTGCTGGGGGTCCCGCTCTAGTGACTGATGTAGGATAGGGGGATGACTCAGGTTGGTACAACCCTCTTAAGCCTCTTCAGGGATTTGACAGATGCAGTTGAAAAACTTATTGTATTCTCAGATAAGTTTAAATTCCTTTTTGTCCCGGATACTTCCTAAGAAATGTAAGAACCTCACTCGTCCTCCTCTGCTCCTACCGAGTGGCCTCCTGGATGGTTTGAACAGAAGCGCCTGAATCGGTGCTAATAATCGTGATCTGTTTATATATGTATATAGGATCCGCCATGACAGCTTGGGACTGGTAAGTGATTGCAGATGATAGAAGGAAAGGGTTAAAATAGGTGACACAATCCAGAGATCCTAAAGCAAACAGAGACACCTCCTCGTGAAACTAAGTATCAGTCTGCAGATCAGGAATGGAATGTCCCCGGCACAAGCGCTGATACATTGTATCCAATGCAAAAACAAAAGGTGTCTCCTTAAATGCTTTTACCCCTCTCCCCAATTAGGGATCCAAAATCTGCCCTAAAATAAGCGATTATGGGAACGAGGATGAAATGGAGCAGGAGCGAGAAGACGCAAAGTCATCAATGCTCCCCACAGAGATCACATGAACATTGGCCGATCCAATTGTAGCATCATAAGCTGTGCCTGACTAAGCTGCAATACCAGACCCGGCCAGAAGACAAAGGGGGCGCTGTTTCTGCATTGGATAAAAGACCCTTGTATACTGACTGCAGACAAGCCCTTTAATTTCACGTATCAGGAGCCTGACGGCGTCACAGACTGGTCCAAGTCTGGAGGGAATAAATCAATCCCGAGCTTGTAATGTAATCTAGTGGAACGTAACAGGGGTTGGGAGGACGAGGGGGTGCGGGGAGGGAGAACGAGGGGGTGCGGGGAGGGAGAACGAGGGGGTGCGGGGAGGGAGAACGAGGGGGTGCGGGGAGGGAGTGCAGTAAGGTGTGGGGCTGGGGAGGACGAGGGGGTGCAGTAAGGTGTGGGGCTGGGGAGGAGGAGGGTGGGGGAGGGGGTGCAGTAAGGTGTGGGGCTGGGGAGGACGAGGGTGGGGGAGGGGGTGCAGTAAGGTGTGGGGCTGGGGAGGACAACGGGGTGCGGGGAGGACGGGGGGCGGGGAGGAGTACGGAAGGGAGGAGGAGGAGGGAGTACGGACAGGACGTTCTGTTCCAGACCCACACCCTAACACTGGTTCTGCTTCATTTAAGACATGAACAATATGGAAGCTTCTTAATACATGAAGTGACAGGATGTACAGAATACTGGGTGCCATGGCACCCGCTGCCCAAACAGAACAGGGTGCTATGACCATGACATCTGTAGTGCCCCATCAGTACCAGTATGTACAGACCAGTAACACTTTCTGTATGGAGAAGCCCTCTAAGGTGTGGTCCTGGTACCTGTACAAGGATCAGGCCACCATCACACTGGGTCCTTGCATCAATCACTTTAAGTCTCCTGTATTCTCGATGGATCCGGCTCTCGGTGAATCCCTTAGTCTCACATTCCCATCACTAATGGTAGAAGAGCAGCAGCCGATGTATCTCTCTGCCAGACCTGGCGATGCGCCCGAATTCTCCCTATTTACCCCATTAATTCCCCTGCCCAAGGCATGAACATCTCACATCAATGTCCTGCAAATCTTCTCCAGTGCTGCACCTACTGTCTCGACTGTTCTCTCTCTCTTACCTCACATCTCCTAGTGGGGATTACATATTGTGCACAGTATCTGTGTTGTATCATAGCTGCCCCCCAAACACCCTCTATCCCAATCCATAGTCCCCCCCCCCCCCCAGCCCCACAGACAAGTTTTGTAGGGACTCGGAGAGGTCATCGAGGTGTTAGACTTGTTTCTGTGTAGCAATAATCTCCTGGCTCCATCTGCTGTGTGCACTGCGCTTATAACTAATCCGAAAATATCAGCACCAAACCCTGCACAAGAGTAACTGGAGCCCAGGAGTAGAGATTCCCGGGATATGATCAGTACTCCGGATACTGAAGCTGCAGCGCCACCTGATGGGGACAACAAGAAATGCAGCGAGGATACAAATATTCATTAATACATCCAAACGTCTGTTCGCTACAATGTATCAGCGCAGGCGTCACAGGCGACTCTCTACAATGGATGCAACTTTCAGCAGTTTCGGCTCAAGACAAGAAATGTAAAGAAACGGAGACACAACTTATGTAAGAACGATGTGTCCAGAGCGGTCTCCCTCACCTTTATGTCACTGATCTCAGACGGGGACATCAGCTGCTTCTCCAGGGTCACCAGAGACTCGGAGGCGAGGATGATGAGGCGATGCAGAATCTGGAGAGAGTTGGACAAGGTTATGCACCGTACCGGATAGTAACACTGCTACCTGTGCACGAATGTGAAGTGTAACCGGCATCCACGAGGTCCGTCATGCACCACCATCAATGTATCTCACATTAAGAGTCACGACTAGGATAGGTTATACAATTCTGGCTTTCACAGCCAACATTTTCAAGATCTCTGCTTGCTGTTAATGACAATTTTTATTCAACTGAGGATTTCCTGCAGTCACAAAGATGCCCCACAGACCAACCAGTGGTCATTTCCATTGGTCTTAGGCGACCCTGTCATTTGACCCCAATAGGGGTTGTGACCCACAGGTAGGGAACTGCTGCTCTAGGTTGTTTCCAGTTACTGACTGCAAGCAGAGATTTTAAAAATACTGAAGAATCTAGGAGGGATAGACAGAAGGAAGGGATAGGAGAAATAGACAGAGAGGATAGACAGGTCATGTGACCCCAGCCTTCGGCTCCAGACATCACTGTCTGGAGCTGCTCTCACACTTCTGCTGGAGAGGACAGAGAGTCCCTTACCTGAGCACTCGGCTTCCCCATGGTCCACACGGACATGTCTCTGTCCTTTGGAGTGGCAATAAATATAACCGGAAGCTGATTTCGCGTAGAAGTAAAGCGATTCTGGATCTCTGTGATGTCGGCATCTGTGGAAAAACAGAAAATAACAATAAGAAACTCTGTGTTAGATTCATCTTCAACACTTCAGAGCTGAAATCACCATTCTGCAGGTATAAAAGCTGGAACAGACATTCACTGAATAGAACTCCAGCTCCGCGCTGATCCCCAGCTATCCCGGGAATATACCATCCAGGACAACTTACCACAACAGGTTATAGGGAGGGGGAGCAGAATAGTAAATGCAGCTCTGAAGTAGAATCAAAAACACAACATGGTTCCCCTTTAAACCAAAACTAAAGCATAGAGAAAAACTAAATAAAAATCCTGGTGTGAAATCCAATTGGGTTATCGATTATTTAAAGGGAACCTGTCACCAGGGACCTAATTTTCACTAAAGACAGGTTACAGAAGTGCAGAACACCTGCAGAGCACAGATGCCTTTCTGCTTTTACATTGGGTGTCCTAATTTACCTTGCACCCTGACAGAATTCTCTGTGTAGTCCCAGGGGTTGGGCTTTGGTTTGGATGCATTTCAAAAAACAACACGTGACTTGTCTGTGCTGCAGACTGCTCTTCTCTCTGCGCTCCCCCCCCCCACCTTTGTGCTCCTGTACAGCTCCTCCTCCTGCTCCTTTACAGATCTCACAGCCAGGTGAGATGACATCAGTGGGAGAGGGAAGAGCTGTACAGGAGCACAAAGGTGGGGGGCTGAGAGCTGAGCATTCTGCAGCACAGATAAGTCACATGTTTTTTTAAAATGCATCCAAACCAAAGCCCAACCCCTGGGACTACACAGAGGATTCTGTCAGGATACCATGTAAGTTATAATACACAATTATATTATAATGAAAATTCTTAGAAAGGCAGATGTGCAGTGCAGATGTAATGGGCTCCTGTAACCCGTCTTTAGTGAAAATTAGATCCCCGGTGACAGGTTCCCTTTAAGAAAAAAAAAAAAAAAAGAAATTTGCACATTTTTAGATTTATGTTTCGGGTGTAATAATCACTTACCTTTCAGATCCTCGTTGAAGTTTACAATGATGGGGCTGTTCTTCCAGTCATGAGAAACCAAGAGGCTAAGAAATCGAAAGAAGCCCAACTGGGGAGAACTAAGGGGGAAATACACATGACACATGTATGACATCACCAAGCCAGCTCAGGGGTGAGGTCATACTACAGGAAGCGGATTCCACCACATTAAACTAACAGCCCCATCAGCCCCATGTAATTTCTAGAATTCCCTCTTTAATGTGAAATCTCATCCATTTACCTATAAAAAAAAAAATCTTTTCTGTAGTCATGTGATAACAAGTAGAGAAGAGTCAGATTTTACCTGAGATGAGTCAACTTTAGAGGCTGCAGGGGAAGCATAATTTCAGACACCTCTAAGTTTGGTTCTATAGCGCCTAAAAAACATGTTGCTTGTGTCATTTTAAAGATAAAAATTTCCTCTCTTTCAGATTGCTTATGTTTGTTGAGCTACAGAAGCAGAGATACTGGAAGTTTTTTTTTTTACAAAAAGGCTGGAACTGGATCTTTATCTGTAGATCACATTTCCAAATATGTATCTGACAAACGTAAGTATACAGCCGGGTGCAGGAGAGAGGAGGGGGGGGGGGGCGCTCCTCATCCCTCCCCTTTCAATTTAAAAAGCCGAGCAGCTGCCCCCACAATACAGCAGAGGCTTGTATTGGGAAGACATGTCCCCTTTGGGACCACCATAAACACAATTATTAAACTTTACTCAAAATCTGACTCTTCTCTGTTACAGGACATTGCAGGAGATTTTTTTTTTTTTTATAGGTAAACAGAGGAGATTTCACTTGACAATGAATATTTTTACGAATGTCCCTTAAAGGAAACCTACCACCACGGATCCACCTATTAAGGTAGATCGGGTGGTAGGTGTCTCTAATGGACGTGAGGATGGCGCTTTTAAGGGCGAATCCTCAAGTCCCCGCAATCTTTTTAAAACTTTTAATTTCCCTAATATGCAGATTTTCCAAAGAGGCTACTGGGGTGTGGAGTAGCCGGAGCGGAGGCTACACGGAGCGGCTACTCCACACCCCAGTAGCCTCTTTGATCCTCCTACCAGATTTCGGGGAAATGAGGATTAGCCCTTAAAAGCGCCATCCAATAGAAGCACCTACCACCCAATCTACCTTAATAAATTAGGTAGATCTGTGGTGGTAGGTTTCCTTTAAAGGGATTGATCGATAGAGATGATATGATTGCTGTGCGCAAAAAAAAAAAAAAAGTTTCGTGCCCAGTTTCAGAGGTTCTGGAGACATCACTATCAAAACCTACCCCACCCTCATCTGCAGACCCCCAGCTAATCTGCAGGAGGCTACAGATAAAGGCCAGTATGGAATTCCCCAGACTGCTACATTGTAGCGACCTGGTATTAGACGCGCGTATGTACGTGATCCGTTACGGCTGCCGGTACCTGGGAGCAGTGAATGGTTCAGGCTGCAGGAAGAGATGGGCCACGAGCAGGTCCACGCACTCATCCGAAATGCTGTCGGCGAGGAGGTGAGCACTGATCCAGCGCTTGGCAATACGCGACGTCACCCCTAAAGCTGGAAACCGCTGGTGGAGGCTGAGGAGACAAAAAAAATGGGACTAGAAGCCGTTCTCCAACCATGGATCAGGTCAGGACTGTGAAAGGGGACCGTCAGCCTGATGGGCAATGCATGAGTTATGGAGAAAATCTGCATATTTATGATTATGCAAATCTTCGTTCTAGTGCATGGTGGGTGTGGCCCTCAGGTCCGGTACACCATGACACAGAACACAATGAATAAAAGCAGAGTAAGAGGAGTTTGGAGACTGCACCAGAACTCACCGTACACTAAATGCTTAAAGGGGTTCACCAAGTCCATCAAAGTTAACCCCCTTTGGAAAAGAAACTGGATCCAACTGCGCGGACCCTCCACCGATCAAAATTGGGAGGATTCATTCTCAGCGATGTGTGGATGGGCAGGATGAGCATGTGTCCTGCAGCTTCATTCATTAGTAAGGACGCGTCAGAAATTGCTAGAATATCTCTCAAGCCTCCTTATATCAAAGTACAGGAGATAACCGAACGCTGTGTTCAGCAATTTCCAATACTTCCATTCTATGAATGGGGCATCAGGATGCAGGCTTGTCCTGCCAACCCATACATTAGGTTTCTAGAAAGCAAGGGGCTCCTGTTCTCGTGGGCATCCCAGCAGCCAGATCCTCACTAATCAGTCTGCAATCCCATCACGTGAAGACAACCCCTGCATATCAATATAATTGTCTCTGCATTCAGATCAGAGATAAGGGATTGTCCAGGACTATATGTACAGCGCCCCCCCTGTCCCTGGGCGGTGGGTGGTATTACAAGCAGTCATGTGGTTGCTGGGCATGGACCTCTCCTCACCCGTGTAAGGTGCTGGTCAGATACGGCAGGTGGATGGTTTCCAGCTCCAGCTGAAAGGCTTTCTCCGAATCCATGGACATCCGCATCCCGTCTTCAGCGATAACCTCTCTGATGAAAGCCGCCTCTCTGTGATACGCCACTTGTACGCGGAAGACGTAGCCGTCCTAGAGAAGAGAAAAAGAGCCGGGAATAAAGCAGGAGTCGTCTATAGGATGAGCCCCACGGGTCCAGCCAGGACGTATGGAAGGCACTGACCTTGTAGACATCCACATGGCCGGGGGTCACTCTGCACATTAACCCATGCTGCTCCTTTAAGAGCTCCGCCAGCCGGATGTGAAAGGCGGCCTTCAACTTCCTAATAGCGCGTTTATCCGAGGGCCATTTCCCGCTTCCTTCCAGGTGACAAATCACTGCGGGAGAAAATACGGATCAACACGAGTATAAAAGGTTACAGCAACTTTTCAGAATCTATTAGCACTTTAATCAGGATCTATACTCTAGTCACATCCAGAGCAGCACAAGCGGCCGCAGATAATGATGCAAGGTTGTATCTGGGATCTGGAGAGGAGATCCGGGAGGTGGAGGGGTCTGGATGAAAGTTGTTGCAGTGGATTTGGAGGACAGACGTACCCGGTGCACTGCATCTTGGGTAAATGTTGCGCTTTCTACCTACCTCTTACAGGAGACACATACGCAGGAGTCGGCTTATGTGCTAAGGGAACCAGGAACTCGTCAGACGACTCACAGCGTTTAAAGAAATAAAACGAAGGCGTCACTGGGACGGGAGGAAACACCTAGAAGATAAAGGATCATCGATGAAAGGATCCGCACTGGTATCACGGATCCAGGGAATGGTTCTGGACGCTCAGGAAGGAATTAGTTCCTCCACTTCGGGACAATGTTGATTGGACCCATGGGGGTCTTCCCCAGAATCTTAGGTTCTGATGGACCTGTATCTTTATCTGACATATGATGACAAAGTTTAGAGAACATTCCGAGCAATAAATATTGATAAATCGAAATAATCGATCCTTAATATTAGAGTAATAGGCTCCAGCACCCAGCAGCCCCACATACCCGATAGTATCAGTGGGAAGCAGACAGCACCGCTCACTGTGCAGTGGTCAGACCCGGTTACTGCAGCTCAGCTCCTGTTCAGCTGAAGGGAACCTGAGCTGCAGTAACCTGGTTCCGCCACTATAAATAGAATGGCGCTTTATTCCCAGCTAGTAAGAAGCTCTGATCTGTGGGGGTGCTGGACACCCACCAGTCATATATAGAGAGCTCTCTGTAATGTAGATCAGAGACTTTGTAACACACGGCTTGGCCATAGAAAGCAGTGGAAGAATTTCTGGTCAGAAATCTGGATTTTGAGAACTAGAATGTATAGAATCCGCACAGTGTTGGTCACATGACTATGGCGACGCTTCGTTACGACTTACGTCTGTGCAGCGCAGAGCCGGGTGCGTTCCCTGCACCGAGGTGATGGCTAGCGGCATATCAGCCAGGGTCCACAGCTTCCTACTTAGATCATCATAAGACTGGATGACGCTGGCAATGCTCTCCTCTCCTGTACCACTCTGAAATAGAGAACAAAGAATCAGAAGCCAGAGACTTAAAGGGAATGTACAGTTTTTTTTTTTTAAATGGCTGCTTTTTTACACAAACAGCGCCACCACTGTCTGGAGGAGGTTGTGTGAGGTATTGCAGCTCAGACTCGTACTGCACAAACCCTATAGGAAGGATTAATAACCTACAATGGCTGATAACTATATACAGTAGGATGTGCTATAGACGTGTGCGCTCACCTTCTTTCCTCTGTTCAGTACACAGTCTAGGAGGTTGCCGGTGCAGGTGATCGCAGAATCCGGAATATCAGCGTGTCTAAGACAGAGGGGGGGAATTTATATTATTTTTTTACAATGCAAATGACTGGGGCCCCGATGTTTCGCGCTACTAGAACCCCAAATATCATGAAGTCTCTAAGATGTAGCATGACCCCTGGATACCCCGATACATGGTTGCACTTGCTCTATATGAACCTGCAGCACTCACAGCTGTAGGAGGTGTCTAATGATGAGCTCGGGGATGCGGCGTTTCTCTTCTATGTTGTTGACAGGCCAGACCACAGCCTCGCATATAGACGCGTCCTTGAAACGACGCAGCTCCGACTTCTCCCCCCAGAAACTTCGGAAACCTACAGCCTGGAAACAATGGAAGCAGAGTGATGCAAGGAACCGAGTAGTCGATCAAATAATATTATAATATTATGATAAAGAAATGGCCTAGAAATCTATGCATGAAGAGTAGAGAGAAGGAGGAAACCACGACAAGATATCATCCTCAACCTCTGCACGAAACAAAGAGTCATATTCATGTGGTGCTGTACTGGAAAATAGGATCTTATAGGATTCTGATAATAGGGATGGGACATTGATGCAGAGATTTGGGAGTCAGGAAGGGCTGGGCACAAGTGCCCATGGAAATCTGTTCTGAGGCATCATGGGATTGATAACATCGGCTCCACTCTCTCAGTGGCTGCACAGCAGTTGGGAATTTATTCATTTAGGACCCAGACATCACCTACAAGGGGAGGGGAGGTGGAGGGCAGCTCAATCAGTCCGAGAACGAGACATCCAAACCACCATCCAGAGGGGACTGGGTTTGTTGCAGCAAAAACAGTTTTTTAAAGATTTTATAGCAGGTGATCCACATTGTGAACACTATTTTAAGGGGATGTCTCGAAAGGATCTTCAAAACGACTCACAACGAGTTCACATCTAAATCAGGTCCATAACAGCGAATGTCTACAAGTAACCACATGATAGAAGCCCCCGCGACCCCTCACCTCTGGGCTATCGGCCGCCGGGCCCTTCTGCAAGGGGCTGGTAAAGAAATCTATAGTGAGCATCAGGCCCAACAACAAAGAGTCCGCGTCCGAGTGGTTCGCCGGATCCTGATTGATGTCCCACTGAAAGGAGAAGAAAGAAAACAGGGAGGTCAGCGGAGGACAAAGTGTTACAAAGTAACAGTATTAAAGGCAACTTTAAAAAGTTGGGATTCTTTGCACGTCTTGTACGGCCAAAAACTACGAGTTATGCGTCTGGATAAATCGTCCTAAGATGCGGTTTTTACCCTGCTGCCAAATAATCAGATCTGGATCCCCCCCCTCCCCCAGGCTGATCAGATATTGATAATGTATCCTAAAAGATAGGTGATCAATAACAGAATCCGGGACAGTTCTCCTCAGCTTCAAATTAAACCCAACAATAAAGGAAAACTTATATTTCTTATCCAATGCCTTCCTTCTTTTAAAATCAAATGCTATATTTATGCTAATGAGCCTGAAGGGCTCTTGGGTGTTACCAGAGCCCCTCTGTGCAGTGGATTCACAGGCTGTTACACTGTGCAGGAGCAGTAGTGGATTATAATATAGGATGTTCAAGATCCGGGTCCAAGCCTTATAAGGGGCCCATGACCACTGTACATCTGTTCATGCTCTCAATACAGGATGTACACAAGAGCCATTTCAGGACCTTTGAAGGTCCTGAACCCGCGGATTGCAAGCAGCAGAAGGGACACATCCTCCATTTCCAAAGATGCTGATTCTAGGACCAAATGTAGGAAGCAATTCCAGATTTGTAGGGGCAATAATATTCATACAGCCCAGGGTGATGGGGGGCGATGGGGGAGCGGGGGGAAAGGAGACAGTAACAGTCTGTGATGGTACTGCACTCAGAGGATCTGATGACACCCCCAGAGCCCTTCATTAGCATAATTATAACAGTTAATATTAGAAGGCAGGAGGCTATGGATAACAGATATAAGAAGATACCACAGTATCACAGAACAATAATAACACGTCTATCAATGTGTATCAATGCAAGGCGCACGACAGAGGATTTCCTTTGTTGAGGTCCTGATCAGGAGGAGATGAGGGTCCTGCTGCTGTTCTCCTGACCTCTGGAGAACAAGATTAGACTCCGTGCACCTTGTACTGATCTGGAAGCTGCAGAAAGACCTGTATATGGGTCACCACATCAGCCAGAGGTCCATGATGTCATCAGAGGTCCTGATAAGCCCCAAATTTACATTATTTTTTGTATTATTATTACCTATAATGACTGGATACAGATTTTTCTTAGTGTTCATTTTGCAGCAATATTTTGAAGCCAAAGCCAGTAGAGGAGTAGGGAAAATTTTGGGTGAATGCCTCAAATAAACGCATATAAAAATAAGCAAACATTCTCTTCCCTAAAGGACATTACTACCAGGATGAAGGATTGTAAACAGAGTACATTTACATGCAGGTATGTTAGGACCCTCTTTTAGGATTTGATCTTCTTTTAGCTTCTTATTCCCCTTTATGTACAAGAAAAAAAGATGCAAAATGTATGCAAATGAGCCTGTGCGGTTCCAGGCTCCATAGATGTTAATAGGGCCTGGAGCCCCCTTAAGGCTGATTTGCATAATTTTTCAAACCATTTTTAGTAAAAAGAAAAACACAACGACATAAGAAGATAAAAGAATAACAAATCTTATTGCCGGTTTTGTAAAAAAAAAAGAAAAGAAAAAGGATTTTAAAAATTATGCAAATTAGCCCGAGGGACTCCATAGATGTTAATGGAACCCAGAGCCCCTCAGACTCATTTACATCATTTTTAAAACCATTGTTTAGTAAAAACAAGGGCATCAGAAGCTAAAAGAAGAGCAGATCCTGCCAGAGGGGGCACACAGCAGTATGTCAGTGCTTGGTTTACAACCCTTCATCCTGGTGGTAGATGTCCTTTGGCACTCACCTCAGGCTTCTGTGGCAGCGCATGTGACAGCAGGACCACACGCGGCTCCAGGCCCTTCTGTAGCACGGACATGATGTAGCGCAGAGAAGTCAACACATAATCTCCTCCTCGGTCCATCAGTTCATCGCACAACTTCAGCTTCTTGCAGGTCTTCAGCAGTGCCGGCAGTTCTGTGATACTGAGGACAAAGAGGTTACACAGCATTTCTAAGAAATATTCTGCACCTATTCCTTAAAGAGAACCGGTCACCAGATGTCACCCCACTAAACCCCCAGCCCCTCAGGTCAGGTATGAAATCTCCTTTCTAGAATCCCCTCTTTAGTGTAAAATCTCACCCATCTACCTATAAAACAAATCACCTCTAAAGTCATGTAAATATGACTGGTCTCACCTCATTTTCACATGAGAGTCAAGTTTAATGGTTGCAGGGGTAGAACAATCTATCTTTTCTTCTATAGCACCTAGAAACATGATGTGTGTGTCATATTAAAGATAAGAATCTCATCTTTCAGATGAGGCCTGTAGATCTGCCAGCTCCAAAACCAGACAGATGAGTCAAGTTTAGTGGTTGCAGGGGGAAGAGTCATTTCAAATGCCTCCATCTTCTGTTCTGTAGCACCTAGATACATGCTGCTTGTATCGTTTTAAAGATAAGTATGTCATCTTTCAGATGAGGTCTGAGGTTTTGTGAGCTACAGAACCAGAGATACACACATCTAAAAACATAGTGTGAAATGCCAGCTGCAGATACAGATCCAGTTCCTGCCCATTTTTTAACTGCCTGTCCAAGTCCTGTAGCTCCCATAAACCTCTGAAAGATGAGATCCTTATCTTTAATATGACACCAATGGCATGTTTCTAGGTGCTAAAGAACAGAAGATAGAGGCGTCTGAAGTGACAAGTTAAGAGGTTGCAGGGGTAGTAGAATTCAGAAGGTCCCATCTTTTGTTCTATAGCACCTAGAAACATACTACTGGTGTCATAATAAAGATATGGTGCTGGGAGCTATAGAACTGGCAGCTAAATAATAGGCAGGAATTGAAACTTTTATTTATAGCTTCCATTTCAGACCATGTTTTTAGCCGTCTGTATCTCAGGTACTGTAGCTCACAAAACCACAGATCTCATGTGAAAGATTAAATACTTATCTTTAAAACAACACGAGCAGCATGTATCTAGGTGCTACAGAAGAAGCATCTCAAATGACGCTCTTCTTGCAACCACTAAACTTGACTCATCTCAATTTTGGTAAGGACATTTCATCCCTGATCCGAGGGGGAGAGTAGTTTAGTGGGATAATATCTGGTGACAGGTTCTCTGTAATATATGCTTGCTGTCAGTGAATAGAAACATTCTACATTCAGGATATGCAGGTTCTCCCCCGTCCACAGAGGGCGCTACAGGCCCTTCCATAGATTGCGTCCTGGGAATAAGAGTTAAATAGGCGAGGCCTGTACTTACTGGCACACATGATCGAAGGTTTTTTGGAAAGGTTTGGGCACCATGAGCAGCTGGAGGAAGCTGCTGGTGTTGGTGTTACTCAGGATTTTGAGCGATTCTTTGGCCTCAAACTGAATCTACATTAATAGAAAAGTCAGAAGTCATTGGCTGCAATGAGGGGAGACTAGTGCCGCCCCCTAGAGGGCAGACCAGGCTGCAGGGGGGACATCAGGGCTTTGTGGACTCCCTCACCCGTCTGTAAGTGGCCGCAGTCATATCAGCACAAAGGTTCACGACTCCCAGGGGGTCAACAAACACAACTTCAAACGCCTGATGGAAATCCGCCAGGGAGGGCTGCAAACACGACAAGACACAGACATTACATGAAAGCTGCACAATGAGAGACTAGAAGAAATCGTCATCAAACCCTGCTGGTTCAGTGTCTGCACAGAGATTATTGTGGTCATTTCAGAAATGCTCAGGTATGAAGATAAGGAAGAATCTAAGAGGATGTATCTAGGGATCAGTACAGCATAAGTAATGTCATGTATGTACACAGTGACTGCACCAGCAGCAGAATAGTGAGTGCAGCTCTGGGGTATAATACAGGATGTAACTCAGGATCAGTACAGGATAAGTAATGTCATGTATGTACACAGTGACTGCACCAGCAGCAGAATAGTGAGTACAGCTCTGGGGTATAATACAGGATGTAACTCAGGATCAGTACAGGATAAGTAATGTCATGTATGTACACAGTGACTGCACCAGCAGTAGAATAGTGAGTGCAGCTCTGGGGTATAATACAGGATGTAACTCAGGATCAGTACAGGATAAGTAATGTCATGTATATACACAGTGACTGGATATCTATGGATAATCTGCACCTTATAGCAGTGACACTCACCAGGGAAGGGTCTGGAGATCTTGACATTGTGATTCCTTTGACCGTCCAATCTGTGTTGGCTGCAGAAATACACAAAGTAATTCAGAACATTTAGGGACCAAGAATATTTGACTGATAAATGACTTTTTGCAGTGTAAATGGCATCAGGCACATCCCCTGCAGTGCCCACAGCTGCAGACAGGTGGCAGTCATGTGCCAGTAACAAGCACTGATACTAATGGTTACAGTGTAACATTCTATTTCCCCTGCGGAACTGCTGAAAACATAAGCAGATTATAGATGGGGGTCCCAAGAGGGGGACACTATGATCAGCTCATTTATCGAAATTTGAGAACCCCCTTTAAGAGCCCTATAGGTGTTCTAATGCAATAATCTGCAGAGAGGGTGATACCTAAGAAGAGCAGGGTGTTCCTGAAGACATTCTCCGCAGTCATGACTTTGTTGATTTTGTTCTTGGAGAGCAGATGGGATATGAGCATGGACCCCACAAATCCGCTGAAGCTGCCGGAGCCCTGAGGAAACAAGAGGGAGAATTGTATGGAATGACCCCCGAGGCTGACAATCTACAGCAGCCGCTTCCTTCTCCCCATACCTTGTCCAGCTGCCGCTGCCGTAACCAGACTTTTAGGATGGAGATGGCGTCTTTCATGCCGGGGAAGTCGCACATGGAGCTCGACAGGTGGTGGAAATGAGGCTCCAGCGTCAGGTCACACAGGACGGAGTTGTTGTAGTGGGGGGTGGGGGGCTCATTACCCTCGGCCGCTGCAGAAAGGAGACACACAAGAGGAGGAGAAGCTGTTATCAGGTAGAGGTGGACTACACCTAGCACAAAATACTCTGCCGCCCCTGCCGTGCTCTGCTGCTGAGTGCTCTGCTTGTTCCTGCTGTTCTCTGTACCCTATATACAGCACAGTGAGGAGCCGTACCCTACATGCAGCACAGCGAGGAGCCGTACCCTATATACAGCACAGTGAGAAGCTGTACCCTATATACAGCACAGTGAGGAGCTGTACCCTACATGCAGCACAGCGAGGAGCCGTACCCTATACGCAGCACAGCGAGGGGCTGTACCCTATATACAGCACAGTGAGGAGCTGTAGTCCTATATACAGCACAGCGAGGAGCCGTACCCTATATACAGCACAGTGAGGAGCTGTACCCTATAGGCAAAAAAAAAAAAAGCACAGCTGAGCTGTACCCTACATTCAGCACAGCGAGCCGTCCATCGACCAGCGGTGTACCCTATCATACAGCACATGAGGAGCTGTACGTCCAATAACAAGGAGACGTCCTATAGACTGAGGAGCTGTAGCCCTATATACAGCACATGTGAGGAGTCTGTATCCCTATATCAGTCACAGTCGAGGACTTTACCCTATTATACATCACACATTCGAGGCCTACCCTATATACAGCACAGTGAGGAGTCTGTACCCTATATGAAGCACAGTGAAGGAGCTGTAGCCCTATATACAAGCCCGTGAGGAGCTGTACCCTTTATATACAGCACAGTGGAGGAGCCTGTCCCTATATACAGCACATGATGGCGCGTAACCCCTATATACAGCACGAGGGTGTCCTTGCAGCAGTGAGCTGTAGCCTATTACAGCCCAGTGAGGAGCTGTCCCTATCATACAGTCACAGCGATGAGCTTACCCTATTATACAGCACAGTGATGCCTATCCAACACATTGAGGTGACCTAAGACAGCACGTGGAGGAGCTACCTAACAGTAAGTGAAGCGCCTATATACAGCACAGCGAGGAGCCGTACCTATATACCAGTGAGCGGACCTACAGTCAGGGAGCGACCTATACAGCGTGAGGCCTCTATATCAGCACACGAGGAGCTGTACCCTATATACACGCACAGTGAGGTGCTGTACCCTATATATACAGCACAGTTAGGGCCTGTACCCTAATAGTATCCGCACGCGCAACGAGCCGTACCTATATACGCAACATAAGTAACAAGCTGGTTGGACCTAATCAGAAGCTCCATTGTACGGAAGGCCATACAGGTCTAGGATGGCGGCCATCTTACGCTGATGATGTGGCCCCCCCCAAATGCTCTGTCTCCCCTTTCCCCCAGCCAGTGAAAATCCCCATCCCCCGCAACAGATGCCTCACCCTTAGGCGCCGCCTTCTTCCTGGTACCAGCTCTCTTGCATTGTTCGGCTCGGGATGAAGCGCTGTACCTAAGACACTCCGGAGGATGGCACACACGTTGATGCGACGGCCACCATCTTCTTCTCTCATTACCCAATAGGAAGGTGAAAGATTACAGGGACGGAATATCCAGGTCCTTCCTCGATAACTGACGACAGGAAGGGATCCGATGCCCGTAGCTTCCCTACATCCAGTGCCTGAGACCCCTTAAAGCCGACATTGTGCGGTGGGGCAGCGTTAGGGGGTCCTCCAGCTCCACCACTCACGTCGTGGCCTCAGCACAGCAAGCACCACCGGCTTCAGGTGTCGCCGTTCATATATGTAAACCTCAGCTGCCGATGAATTTCTTCTTTGCCAGCCTGCAGTGATGTATGCCCAGGTACAAGCGCCCCTCGTTCCTCAGTAGCGGCGGTGTTCAGGTAATCCTTGGCATTCATCATTCCCTGTGTAACCGGTTAAACGTTATGTCTATATGTACATTTTTGACAAATACCATTCGTGAAACTATTTTTCACTCGTCCCGGACAGCCTTACAAGGGATTAGAGTGTTAAATAGTCCTATACGCAGACAGGGATAACAAAGCTGATTGGGGGAGAGTCCGGGACTGACCACAAAACTCAGGACCCCCACAATCCAAGAATATGGTTTCAGGGTTTTCACATTGGTGGAGTGAGCGGATCCAGGTGCTCATTGATCCTGTCGGAGTGTGGAAATTGCAAGAGCACAGCCGCTGGGGTATCTCCCATTCATATATCACTGTCTAGAAGCGATAACCCAAACCGCGATGTGCTCCGCAATTCCAACACTTCCCCTGCATAGACAAGCTTTGACCAGTCTCCAACGCACTAAATTTCCCCCTGGGACACCCCTGTAAATCCCGCTCTTACTCTGGCATGTGACCACCGCCACTCCACGTTGATCTCGGCTTGATGCACTCCCCAGCAGTGTAAACTTCCCACCACTTTGATGGAGGACGGGGGAGTACTAATTTTTTCCTCCTTGTCAGAATAGCAGGATCGAATCTTCACTGATCCATTAAACCTGGACTTGTCTCGTTACCTTACAGGAGAGGTAGGGTGAGAATAAATGTGTCAAAACCTGATAATATGGGGAAATATCGGATAATGGAGACCCCCCCGGTACCTTTCATCTAGTGTACGACTGGGGGATCTCCAATGCAGATCTGATCCCTTGCAAGGAAGTCATCGATGGTTTTCCTCTTCTGCCTTCAGTTTTATCTCCTGCAGGCAGCTCATTAATCTAAGGAGGAAGAAGAAGCTAAGATAATCCTTCCCATGACATACAGAGGGGCAACGGGGCCCCAAGACTCACTACACAAAATACCGTCTGAACTTTTGCCCTATGATCCTTCCCACAATTAGAAATATCGGACCTTATTGCAAATCAGATATTTTTACAACTCAACTTTATTTTTTGACCCTGTCTATAGTACTATAACCCTCGGGGTTCTGTGCTCCTGTTTGCTCTGCCCATAGACTGGATCGACTACTTATTGCTGTATGTGGCGCTGTTTACCAGTATCATTACAAAGAGCCCTGGCACATTGTAACGAATCTGCAGGTGCCAAAGACAACCGATCGCCTGATGACGAAAAGGGAAGCAACGTAAAAACAAGATGCGCGCTCACTGTCCCATCTTCTAATGGCCGCGGTGGCAATCACCCCTGTCTCGCCCGGAATTTCCTTGTAGTTCCCCCTTTTAATGTGAATCTCCCTCATTACCTATAATAACCCTTCTCCCAGTCCTGTGCGTAACCAGCAGAGAAGAGTCCAGATAATTTGCCTGAGATGAGTTAAAGTATCCAATTCATCCTGATAAACCGGGCATATCATAATCCAGCACCGAGGACTGTGGATGCTCTTATATTTCTTATCCATGTCGTCTTTAAATTCTAAAATCAACTTGTAAATTATGCTAATGAGTCTGAAGTGCCACCCTGCCCCTCTATGCTCTTTGACTTTTACCAGGTGTTTGTAGCCTGGATCTACGAGTATGTTCCCTGGGCTTAAATCTCGATGGATGTTTATGGTAGATTCGTTAGAGCTGCAAGGAGTGGTCCCTTCCAATGCCCGTATCTTTAGTTTCTATGCCTAAACACACTTCTGGTGTCATATTAGCCATGAGCCTCTCCTCAGTCTGGTGGATCTGGGAGCTACAGAACCGGATTATATACCAGTATATTTCATCTCTTTCCCTATGTTTTGCAGCACTGAGCTGCGCGTGCTAGGTCCTCCTGCCACGTAGGGGTTGGAGTGTTACGTGCTGCTCTGCTCGTCTCCTTCAGCTCGATTATCTCCCCATGTCACCAAACGGTTTGCAGCTCCTTAGGCAGGACCAACCTCTCCTGCTCGCCACCGTTCCATCCATGGGGCTTAAACGCCCTACCTCCCCTCTTCGCAGTCTTGTGCACATGACGTGTATGCGCCTCCTTGGTTGCTTTGTTTTAGTCTTGCTCCCAGCGAGAACCTTCAACCTGTCCCGCCACTTCGTAGACAAAAGCAGAGATCAAACCTGTCCTCACCACAAGGGGGCCCATCCTACTACCATGGCCCTGCACCGCAGGGCACCAACCTACGTCCGTTGGCCCTGCCGCAGGGGCACCAAACCTACTAACTTGGCCTTTGCCGCAGGGGCTCAACCTACTACTGTGGCCTCACCATCCACACAAGTATGGAAGACGAACGTGCCATACATGCGGCAGCGCCATAAACTCTATACAAAAATAACGTCAGCGCCCTACCACAATTACGGGAGCGTCCTGCGCTATACAATACGGGAGCGTCCTGCGCTATACAATACGGGAGCGTCCTGCGCTATACAATAGGGACCGCGTCCAATGACGTGAGCATCGGACTCCGCGCTATAACATACGGAGCGCCTGCGCCATACATACGGCAGCGGCCATACCACAATACAGAGCGCCATACACAATACGGAGCGCTACTTACTATGCCGCCATAGACGCTACATCGGCACCCATACGCCTATTTCATAGACACGCATACCAAGGCAGCTATCAGCACATACGGCAGCGCCATTAACGCTATACAATACGGCAGTCGCCCCATAACGCATACCATCGGCCATCTCCTAACGATACCGGACATACGCTACATTACGGCACCAATACACACGACGCAACAATACGTGCAAGCGGCCATAACCACAATACGGCAGCGCCATACCACAATACGGCAGCGCCATACCACAATACGGCAGCGCCATACCACAATACGGCAGCGCCATACCACAATACGGCAGCGCCATACCACAAAACGGCCAACCAAATATACGGCAAGCGCCCACACTATACAATACTCAGCGCAAACCTACACATCCAATACGCAGCGCCCTACACTATACAATACGGCAGCGCCATACCACAATACGGCAGCGCCATACGCTATACAATACGGCAGCGCCATACGCTATACAATACGGCAGCACCATACCACAATACGGCAGCGCCATACGCTATACAATACGGCAGCGCCATACCACAATACGGCAGCGCCATACGCTATACAATACGGCAGCGCCCTGCGCTATACAATACGGCAGCGCCAAAACGCTATCAATCGGCAGCGCCTATAACGCTAAAACAAATCGCAGCGCCCTGCGCTATCACAATACGGCAGCGCCCTAGACCTATACAATAAGTCAGCGCCATAACCACAATACGGTAAGCGCCATAGACCAACAATCGCACGCTAGCCCACACCATACGGCAGCGCCCTACACAATACGGCAGCGCCCTACCACAATACGGCAGCTCGCCTACCCACAATCTGCGCCGCCCTACCACAATACGGCACGCATCCCATAGCAGCGCACCACTAAATCGGCAGCGCATACCACAATACGGCAGCGCCATACCACGATCGCAGTCGCCATACACAATACGGACGCATACCCAGCCGCCATACCGACTTACGGCAAGCGCCATACCACAGCATACAATACGGCAGCGCCTACACTAGCAATACGGGCACGCCATACCACAATACGGCGCGCCATACCACATATCGCTAGCGCCCTACGTCTATCAATACGGCAGCGCCATAACTGCTATACAATACGTCAGCGCCATACCACAATAACGCAGCGCCATAAACGCTATACAATACGGCCGCGCCATACCATATCCAATCGCATCAATACACAGACCACCAAAAGTATATCGGCAGCGCCATAATACGCTATATACAATACGCAGCGCCAAATACGCTATACAATACGGCAGCGCCATACGCTATACAATACGGCAGCGCCATACGCTATACAATACGGCCGCTCCATAATCGTCTATACCTACGGCAGCGCCATAACGCTATATTCAAATACGGCAGCGCCACTATACGCTTACAAAACTGCGTGCCAACGGCAGCGCGTATCCATACAGCACAGCACATGAACATGCCCAAAACTTCACACATAGGAGCACACGGATAGGCACAGCATCGCGCATTAATCGGCAACTGAAAGGCCCAGACTCCACAATAGGCAGCACACTGGATAGTGTTCTTTATAAATCTGATGATTGAGGGCACGTAATGACATATTCATGGTCCCCCGCACTGACACGCCCCCATTATTCTTCTTGTTCCACCTTCTTGCGCTCCGTTTCTCTCTTTTCTCTTTCCTCCCACACACGTGGTTACCGATTCCTAGAACCCTGCAAGCCCACGCCAGCGTGAGCGTCCTTCATTGGGCAAGGAATTCGTCACGCAGGGATCGTCGGCGCTCAGGAAGTGACGTAGAGTAACGATGGGGCGTCCGCCATGACAGTTACTGGCAATCCTGCCCATACTCTCCGGTATAGTAATGTCCCTGTGGAGGGCAAGGCTGCCATTTTCTGAAAAAAGAAAGTGGAATTGATCTGCAAAGAGAACACCAAAGAACACCCTAGGAATTCTGGAGACGTGCCCGCGGGCTAATTCTGTCGGTGGGGCCCTAAACCTACAACGCCACTTCCTGCCCCGTCAGATTTGTTGAAATATTTTTCGGAAACCACGATTCATCTGAAAACAAAATCCCAAATCAGTCAAAATGATTTATATCCAGAGCAATGTCTGTCTTATATCTAATGCAGATTCCAGTATTTCCTGGGGCAGCTGCTATTTCCAGTCTCACAGGGATTAGATACACCAACTCATCTGAGTTCGATCAAGTATCACACACACACGAGGCTTGGATCACAACCATCAAAGAATGGACTAAATAGTTAAGAGTTTAGATGACCACTAGGGAAGTATCATAAAGTATTATAGGCTTAGATACACGGCTCATCATACAGTATTATAGGCTTAGATACACGGGTTATCATACTGTATTATAGGCTTAGATACATGGATCTCATACGTATTATAGCGCTACAATCACCTGATCATCATACTGTAACCTATAGCTTAGATACACGGCCTCTACAGCTATTCCGATCAAGCCCAAGTAATAAGCTTAGATACATGGCTCAACATACAGTATTATAAGCTTAGATAACTGCTCGATACATACTATATAGCTTAGATACTGCTCTAATATAGCTAGACCTGCTCATCATACATATTATTAGCGTTAGATACATGGCTCACAGACCGTATATAACGCTTAGATACTGCGTCATCATACGTGTATTATAGCTTAGATCAGTGGCATCATCATATACAGTATTATAAGCTTAGAATACAAAATGGCTCATCATACAGATTAGGCTAGATAATGGCTCAGTCGCACAGTATTAACGCTATGATACACCGGCTGCATCAGACGTATTATATAGCGCTAGATCATTCCGCTCTCATACATTCAATTATAGGCTTGCATACATGGCTTCATCATATCAGATATCATGCATAGATACGTATATATAACGAGATACATGGCTCATCGGATGTAGTTATCGGCTTAGATACGCCTCATCATACAGTATTTTATGCTTTAGATAATGGCTCAGCGACAGTATTTATAAGTAAGATACATGGCTCCTATACTATATGGCTGGATATGGCTATATTATGCTTAGATACATGGCTCTACGACAGATTTATAAGCTTAGTACATGGCTCAGCAGACATATTAATGCTATACATGGCTCCACAATTACAACATACCAAGTTTCCTATTACTTCCTTTCCCTACAAAACATGTTCAACTGCAATAATCCAATGGACAGTAGGTGGCATGAGAGTCATATTCTAATGGGATTAGATACACGGCTCAGCAGACAGTATCACATATGAAACGACCAGATACCCGGCTCATTCAATATCACACAAGATACATTAGATACACAGCGCAGAAACCATCCACGCGTGAGATGATTAAATACCTACTGATATTATCTCTGACTGCCTGCGACATCACTGTGTGTATTATCCCTGTCTGTGACATCACTGTGTGTAAGAATCCCGTACTGTGACATCACTGGTTATTATCCCTGTAACTGTGACATCACTGTGTGTATTATCCTTATAGTCTGGCCATCACTGTGTGTATTATCCTGTACTGGAGCCATCACTGTTTGGTATCTTGCCCTGTACTGTACATCACCGTGTGTCATTTCCCGGTACTGTACATCACTGTGTGTATTAATCTCTGCCTGCGACTCCGACTGTGTGTATTATCCCTCAGTGTTGACATCACTTTTGTAATTATCCCTGTTCTGTGACAACACTTGTGTGTAATTATCCCTGTAACTGTGACATCACTGTGTGTATTATCCCTGTACTGTGACATCACTGTGTGTATAATCCCTGTACTGTTGCCATCACTTCATGTGTGTATTATCCTGTACTGTGTCCATCACTTGTGTAAGTACTATCCTGTCGTTTGACATCACTGTGTGCATTATCCCGTACTGTGACATCACTGTGTGGTATTATCTCTTACTGTGACATCACTGTGTGTGTAATCCCTGTACTGTGACATCACTGTGTTATTATCCTGTACTGTGACATCACTGTGTATTATCCCTGTACTGTGACATCTGTGTATTTCCTTACGTGACCACTGTGTGTATTATCTGTACTGTGCCATCACTGTTTGTATTATCCTGTACTGTGACATCACTGTGTGTATTTCTCTGTACTTGTGACCTCACTGTGTTAATAGCCCCTTACTGTGACATCACTGTGTGTATTAATCCCTGTAATTGACATCACTGTGTGTATTATCTCTGTACTGTGACATCACTTGGCTGTGGTGTATTATCCTGTCCGTGACATCACTGTTGTAATTATTCCTGTACTGACATCACTGTGTGTATTGCCCCTGTACTGTGACATCACTGTGTGTAATTCCCTGTACTGTGACGTCACTGTGTGTATTATCCCTGTACTGTGACATCACGTGTGTGTATTCCTCCCCGTACTGTGACATCACTGTGTGTATTACCTGTACTGTGATATCACTGTGTGTATTACTCTGTACTGAGACATCACTGTGTGTATGTACTCCTGTACTGTGATATCACTGTATGTATTATCCCTGTACTGTGACATCACTGTGTGTATTATCCCTATCTGTGACATCACTGTGTGTATTATCCCTGTACTGTGACACACTGTGTATATCTTACTGTGACATCACTGTGTGTATTATCCCTGTTGTCTGTGACATCACTCACTGTGTGTATTATCTCTGTACTGTGACATCATACTGTGTGGATTCCTCCCTGTACGTGACATCACTGTGTGTATTATCCTGTACTGTGACTCACATTTTGTATTTCCTGTACTGTGACATCACTGTTGTATTATCCCTGTACTGTGACATCACGTGTGTATTATCCCTGTAATGTGGATATCACTGTGTGTATTATCTCTGTACTGTGACATCACTGTGTGGTATTAATCCCTGTACTGTGATATCACTGTGTGTATTAAATTACTGTGACATCCTGTGATTATCTCTGTACTGTGACATCACTGCTGTGTAGTATCCATGTACTGTGACATCACTGTGTGTATTATCCTATACTTGACATCACTGTGTTAGTTATCCTGTACTGCGACATCACTGTGTGTATTTATCCTGTACTGTGGCCCATCACTGTGTGTATTATCCCTTACTGTGATATCACTGTGTGTATTATTACATGTACTGTTGAATCACACTGGTCTGTATTATCTCTGTACTGTGACATCACTTGTTTATATGCCCGTACTTGATATCACTTGTGTATATCATGTACTTGACATCACTGTGTGTATTATCTCTGTACGGTGACATCACTGTGTGTATTACCACCCCTGTACTTTGACATCACTGTGTGTTATCCCCTGTGCTTGACATCACTGTTGTTGTAATATCCATGTCTGTGACCACTGTTGTATTATCCCTGTACTGTGACATCACTGTGTGTATTATCGTCTATGGTACTGTGATGGCTCACGTGTTGTATTATCCGTCTGTACCATCCACTGTGTGTATTATCCTGTAACTGTACATCTGTGTGTAGTTAATTCGCTGTACTGTGACATCACTGTGTGTATTTATCCTGTACTGGTGACATCGCGGTGTGTAGATCCTGTAACTGTGACTCACTGTGTATTATCCCTGTCTGTCATCATCTGGATTATCTCTGTACTGTGACCTCCACGTGTGTGTATTATGCTTCTGTACTGTGACATCCTTCTGTGTTGGGTATTATCCCTGTACTGTGACATCACGGTGTGTTTCTCCCTGTACATGTGGACATCACTGGTGGTATTATCCTGTATTGTATCATATTCACTGTGTGTATTATCCCTTGTACTTGTGACATCAACTGTGTGTATATCCCTGTACTGTGACATCACTGTTGTAAATCCCTGAACTGTGACTCATCGTGTGTATATATCCCTGTATACTGTGACAATCACTGTGTTATTATCCTGTACTGTGATCACTGTGTATTATCCCCCTGTACTGTGACATCCACTGTGTGTATTAATCTCATGCTGTGACCATCACTGTTGTATAATTCCTGTACTGTACCAAAAAAATCACTGGGTTGTATTATCCGTACTGTGACATACTGTGTATTATCCCTGTACTGTGACATCTCCTGTGTTTATTATCCCTTACTGTGACATCACTGTTTGTATTATCCTGACTGTTGACATCACTGTGTATTATCCCTGTACTGTGACAATCCTCTGGTGTATTAGTCCCTGTACTGTGACATCCTGTGTGTATTATCCCTCGTACCTGGTGACCTCACGTTGTGTTCTTCCTGTACTGGTGCGCATCACTGTGTATTAGTCCCGGTACGCTGTGACATCCCTGTGTGTATTATCCCTTCTTGAACATCACTGTGTGTTTATTACCTGTACGGGCTCACGTGTGTATTATCTCCGTACTGTGACATCCTGTGTGTATTACCCTGTACTGTGACATCATGTGTAGTTATCCTGTACTGTGCATCACTGTGGTATATAGTCCCTGTACCTGTGGCATCACTGTGTGTATTATCCCTGTACTGGGATCATCACTGTGTGTATTATCCTGTAACTTGGACATCACTGTTGTTTATCCCTTACTGTGCATTCACTGTGTGTATTATCCCTGTAACTGTGAACATCAACACTGTGTATTTCCTGATACTGGTGACATCACTGTGTGAATATCCCTGTACTGTGAATCAACTGTGTGTATTACCTGTACTGTAGCATCACTGTGGTATATCCCCTGTATGTGACATCACGTGGTGTAATTATCCCTGAATGTGACATATCACTGTGGTGTATTATCCCTGTACTGTGATATACACTTGTACTCCGTGTATGTAACTTCCTGTCTGTACTCGTGTGATTATCTGACTGTGCGCTTGTGTATTTTCCATACTGTGACATCACTGATGCGTGTATTATCCCGTGGACTGTGCATCACTGTGTGAATATCCCTGTACTGTGACTCAACTTTGTGGTATATCCCGTATTGAACTGTGTTTGCCTCTGACATCGTGGGTATTATATCCCTGTCTGTGAACGACACGTGTGGTATTATCCCTGTACTTTGACATCACTGTGTTGTATTATCCCTTAACTGGTGTATAACTCAGGTGTGTATTATCCCTTCACTGTGTACATCACTGTGTGTATATCTCTTACTGTGACAATCACTGTGTGTCTTATCCCTGTACTGTGACATCAGTGTACCCTGTCGGATCATGGTTTATGTTTAATCCTGTAACTGTACTGTGACATCACTGTTGTAATATCTCCTTACTTGTGACAAAATCACTGTTGTAACCTGCTGTGCATATCCTGTGTACCTTTGGGGACATCCTCGTGTTATTATCAGTTACTGTGACCATCACTGTGTATTATCCCTCCCTGGTTGACCATCAATGTGTGTAATTATCTCTGTACTGTGACATCCACTGTGTGTATTATCCTGTACTGTGAAATCACTGTGTTGTATCATCCCTGTACTGTGCCATCACTGTTTGATTATCCCTTCTGTATACTGTGGTAATCCCTAGATCACTGTGTTCTATCCCTGTACTGTGACATCACATGTGTGAAGTATATCCCTGTACTGTGACATCACTAGTTGTGGATACTCGTTTTGTGACATCACGTGTTGTAGTCATCCTGTCTGTACATCACTGTGTATTATCCCTGTACTGTGACATCACTGTGTGTATCTCTCCATGTACTGTGACATCACACTGTGTGTTTATCTGTAGTACATCACTGGTGTATTATACCTGTACAGTTGACATCACCTGTGTTATTATCCCTGTACTGTGACATCACTGTGTGTACTAATCCTACTGTACACACGTGTGATTCTACTGTACACTGTGTGTAATTATCCCGTACTGTGACATCACTATGTGTGTATTATCCATGTCTGTGACTCACTGTGTGTAATTATCCCTGTACTAGGACATCACTGGTTACTTCCGCTTACGTGACATCACTGTGTGTATTATCCCTGTCTGTGACCTCACTGTGTGTATTATCTCGTACGGTGACATCACTGTGTGCTATCCCTGTACTGTGACATCACTTTGGTATGGGTTATCCCTTACTATGACATCACTGTGTGTATATCCATGTCTGTGACATCACGTGTAATTATCCCTGTACTGTGTACATCACTGTGTTGTATTAATCCCGTGTACAATGCATGTGATACTCTACGGTGCAACGTGTGATTATCCCTTGTACTGTGACTCACTTGGCTAGATCCCTGTTGTGACATACTGTGTGTATTAGCCTCCGGTACTGTGACATCCACCCTGTGTGTATTATCCTGTCTGTGACATCACTGGTTATCGCCCTGTATGTAATCACTTTGTCCTTCGGTATGTTACTCGTGTGGTATATCCACTGGACATCTGTGTGATTGTACGTGACAACTGTGTTGATCCCTGTACTGTGACACTGTTATCCTGAGTGGCCATCCGTGTGGTATTTCCATGTCTGTGACATCACTGGTGTTTATATTCCCTGTACGTGTGACTCACTATGTGTTTAAATCCCTCTACCTGTTCATCAACTGTGTGTATTATCTGTACTGTGACATCACTGTGTGATATTTAGCCTGTACGTGTGACATCACTTGTGTTTATATCCCTGTATTGTACATCACTGTGTGTTTTTCTTACCACGACTGTGAACATCCTACTGTGTCGTGTTTATCCTGTCTGTGACATCACTCGTGTGTGTTATTCCCTGTCCGTGAACCGTTTAAAATCCATGTCCTTGCAACTTTATTATCCGTACAGTAGTTGGTAATGCATAGTGTTTAGCCCTCTTCTAACATCAATTGGATACCCGCTTGTACTTGACATACTGTTAGGTACTTTGGTGCAGTTGTGACAGGTACTGTTGTGTATTACACCGCTAATCTTGTCACTTGCTTCATTCCACTACTGTACTCCTTGTTATTACCTTGTGGATACTGTATTTCCCGTCCGGGTTATGGTATTCCGTATAGTCAGTGCTTAGGTGTACTTGCTTCTCTTGCTACAATCCTTTGACATTTGTGCTGACCGCGTACGCATTTCCTATATATATTGCCCTGGTGATCCTGACTCAAGCAGGTATGTCTACGGGTGACCGCGAGTCTGGCGGACTTCAATAAGCGCGTCTCGTTAGATTGTGGGAGTTTCACTCCTTGTGTAGTTTACGTTAGTTTGGACCAAAATTTCCAGAATTATGTAAGAACAGATCCTAAAAGGGGTTGGCCACTTTATGTATAGTGTGGGGGGGGCAATATTGTAATTTACCAATAACACTCTTCTAGTTCTGCTCCGTTTTTCCGTGATGTGTACCTGAGGCCTCCCTGTCATTCCACATCAGCCAAACATTCCAGTCCATAAAATGCCAGCAGATGGAGGGTCATGTGATCTATGAGCAATCGCCCTGCCAGGACCTCATTGATAGTATTTATGACATAATATTAGGTCCTGGCCAGGGCAATGCTCATGGAGGTTCTAAATTTTTTGCCATCTTGCTGATCAATGTTATGGGGGCGCTGTTGCCTATTTGTACCTGGGGGGGCATTAAAAGTAATTGTGATAAAAGGGTAAGAGAGTAAATGCCCTAACTGTAGCTACGTATGATGAACAGCATAGCTAATCAGTACACGCCTACATGAGCTACAGCCACAGTACAAAGCCAGCCATGGACTGCTACAGCACATAACACAGCCATACAGGGGACTACAGCCGGTACAAGTACCATGCCATACATGGCAGCTACAGGCACAGTCAAGCCATACATGGAGCTACAAGCCACAGTACACGCACTACATGGAGCTACGAAGTCCACAGTCCAACATTCCTATACATGAGCTACACGTCCAGTATCAACAGCCATACTGGAGCACAGTCCAGTCACAGCCATACAATGAGCTACATCCACATACCACACATACATGGAGCTACCAGCCACACACAGCCACTACATGAGGCCTACAGCCACAGTACAAAGCCATACATGAGCTCTACAGCCACATACCCACGCCATAACATGGGATACAGCCGTACCCGCCACAGTCATGCAACACAGCAAGCTACATGGAGCTACAATCCACAGTACACCGCCATACTGTAGCTACAGCCACCGACACCGCCTAACATGGGACTACAGGCCAACGAACTCCATACAACTACGTCCACGTACAATAGGGCTACAGCCACAGTACAACAGTCAACATGGACGTACACAGCCACGCTGGAGCTCTCACGTACACAGCCATACGCACGCCCAGTAACCCACTTGACTCCATAACAGGCAAAGTGCTACAGCCACAGTACATCCAATGCTCACCACTACAGCATATGGAGCTACGCCACAGTACCCAACAGCCAACACATGAGCTACAGCCGAGTACACAGCCATACTGGAGCTAGCAGCCAGCAGTACACAGGCGCTACATTGGAGCCTGACAAGCCACAATACAACAGCCTATCATGGAAGCTCACAGCCACAGTACAAAACGCCCTACATGGATGCTAACACCTACACGTACACACTGGTAAGACACATAAACCCTATATGGAGCTACAGCCACTACACAACCATACATGGAGCTACACAGCCCCGAGTACAACATGCCATACTGGACTCAGCCCTACCACACAGTGAGCACGCCAACGTACAACGCTACAACTAGCCACAGTAACCAGCCATACAGAGCTACCACACAGTACCGCAGTACAAGCCATACATGGAGCTCAAGCCACAGTACCAGCCATACAGGAGCTACATGCCAGCAGTACACCCGCCAACATGGAGCTCAAGCAACACAGTACACAGCGCCATACATGGAGCTACAGCGCAATGTACACAGCTAATAGCGAGTAGACGCTACAGCAGCTACACCCAATACGGAGACACGCCACTAACATGGATCAGGATCACAAAGCCGCAAGTCCACACCATACATGTAGCTTTACAACCACGGTACACAGCCATACTGAAGATCAGCGCAGTACACCACCATACATGGAGCTACACCAAGCAACGTACCAGCCATACTAAGCTACGCCAACAGCTCACACACAGCCATACTGGGAGCTACAGCCCATAACGAGCCAATGACTAGCCACTACATATCCTACATGCTACATACACTACCATGATACACCGCCACTACAGCGCGTACAGGCCGACAAGTACACAGCCCATACATGAAGCTCAGCTGCGTGACACATCCATTACATGGTAGCCAAGACCCCAGAACAACAGGCCAGTACAGTGAGCTACAGCCACATACACGCCATACATGGACTACGTCCCCACCCTACATGGACACATCAAGTGAGAAGAAGCAACCCCGGCACGACACAGCCATCATGATACACAGCCAACAAGCTACAGCAGTACATCACATGACTGAGTAGCATAGCCACAGTACACAGCCAATACATGGCAGCTACACTCAGTACACAGCCATACATGGGCTTACAGCCCCAGTACACACCATACAGGAGCTACGACCACGTACACAAGCCTACTGGCAGCTACAGCCGCGTACAACATCCATACAGAGGACACAGCACAGACCAGCCATACATGATCACTACAGCCAGTACCATCATACATGGAGCTACAACCCAGTAGCACACCATACAGGTGACATACACAGCATCAGGACAACAGCGAGTCGCGATACATGGAGGCTACAGCCCAGTACACAGCCATACATGGAGCAACAGCCACATCACAGCCATACATGATACACGCTCCAGTACATCAGCCATACATGGAGCTACAGCCGCAGTACAACAGCATACATGGAGCACAAAGCCCATACACAGCATACATGGATGCAACCAGCCGTCAGTACACAGCCATACATGGAGACACCACAGTACCAGCCATACATGGAGTCTACACACAGACCACCACAGGTACACCATACAACAGCACATGGAGCTACATCCGAGCCAGCCATACAATGGGCTACAGCCACAGTACAATCAGCACATACATGAGTCATACAGCCGCAGTACACACCATACAGGAGGCTACAGCCGCAGTACGCACAGCCATACCATGGAGCTGACAGCCACAAGTACACGCCAACATGGAGCTACAAGTACATCAGTTTACAGCATCACATGGAGTCTACGACCGCAGTACACAGCCATAACAATGGAGATACAACCCAGTACACAGCCATACATGAGATCTACAGCACAGTACACACAGCCATACAGGACTACAGCACAGTGACACAGCCATACTGTGGAGCTACAGCCACGGTACAACGCCTACCATGGAGCTACACCTATAACAGAGACTGGAGTACAAAAGCCGCAGTACACGCCATACATAGAGCTCAGCAATACAACCATCATGAAGCTACACTGCACAACAGTCCTACTACTCAGGCCTCATACCCCATTGACCCGGATACAGCCGCCAGTCCATGCCAAGCGCTACAGACCACAGTACACACCATATGATCCGGTACAACGCTCATGGAGCTCACCCGTACAACAGCCATACATGGAGTCTACAGTGACGTACACAGCCAACTGGAACAGCGTACACAAGCCACAGTAAGCTAGCATCAGTACTACTGCATGAGCTACATCTAGTCACTCATACAGACAGCCCATACACAGCCATACAGGGGAGCTACAACCCACAGTAACAGCCATCACTGGAGCTACACCACCACAGTACACATTACATGGATCACAGCGCATTCACAGACATACATGAGCTACATGCCGAGACAGCATACGACTACAAGTACACAGCCATACATGGAGCTACAAACGCCGCAGTACACAGCCAATACGAGCTACAACCGACAGTACCACGCCATACATAGCTACAAACGCACGTACAACAATACATACATGAAGCTACAGCCACAGTACACAGCATAAGACACTCAGTACAAGCTAATGGAGCTACGAGTCCCATCACGCCATACATGGAGGTACGCCACAGTACACCGCCATACATGGAGCTACACCAGTACCAGCCCATACATGGAGCTACAGCGACATACACAGCCCATACCTGAGAGCTATCACGACAAGCCCTAGATACACATACACTCCAACATTGAGCACGCGTACACAGCCATAACCGCTACAGCCACAGTAACCAGCCTGGAGCATCAGCCACAGTACACATCCCACATGGAGCTACATCCACGCACAGCCAACATGAGCACTCACACGCCATACATGGAGCTACAGCATCCACAGATAGCCACAACCATCACTGGAGCTCCACACAGCACACAGAGCTACACAGCCATACATGGAGCTTAAAGCCACAGTACACCGCACCATACATGAGATACACCCAAGTACCAGGCCATAGCATGGAGCTACAGACACCACATTACACAGCCATACATGGACTACGCATCACAGTACACACCGTACATGAGCTACTCACAGTACACAGCTCAGGATGCTACAGCCACAATACAACAGCCAACAAATGGAGTACAGCCACATTCACAGCCATACATGGAGCTACAGCCACAGTACACAGCCATACATGGCCTAGCGACAGCTACCAACAACCAAAAGCGCACAGGCAATGCCACGATCACAGGAGCATACATGCCCGAACAGTAACCAACCATACAGGAGTACAGACACCAGCCATCCCCAACCGGACCGCTACATGGACCCGCAGTGACCACCATACATGGAGCTACAAACCGCACCGTACACAGCATACATGAGCACAGCGCCACAGTACCCCGCCTACAGTGACTATCAGCCCACCGTACACATTCATGACATGGAGTACACCACAGTACACAGCCGCATACATGGAGCCTACACGCCACAGCAAGCATACAGCTACAGCCCAGTACACTGGAGCTCACGCCACAGTACACCGATCCATACATGAGCGCTAACATAGCCCCAGTACAAAAAACGTCATACATGAGCTACAACCACGTACAAAACAAGCCTAACCAGGGACTACATAGCCCATACACGTCCATACAGAGCTAAGAGACCAGGTAACACCGCCATACTGGGCAACACCCCACAGTAACCAGCCCATACATGAGATACACGCCCAGAGACAACAGCCATACTGAGCGGAAGGGTGTCAACGCTACCCAACAGCTACAGTGCAATACACAGACTACATGAGCTATACGCCCATACACAGTCGCATACATGGCTACAAGCCTCAGTACAACGCCCATACATTGACTACACACAGTACACAGCCCATCACAGTGGCTACACGCAATCGCCATACCGAGTACAACACTACATAGCATCAGGAGCTACAGCACAACACAGCCATACAGTTAGCTACAGCCGTACACAGCTACATACTACATCTCAGTCAAAGCCATACATTAGCTTACACGTGCCAGCCATATAGACTACAGCACATACAGGAGTATACAGACAGCCACAGCAGTACACACGCCATACAATGTAGAGCGCCATAGTTACATGCCAATATGAACTACAGCCGCAGTACACAGCCATACATGGAGGGACTTCACAGCCCCTCAACAGTTCTACATGGCACACAGCCTACATCAGCATATGACACCGGAGCAGTACACACCATCAAGTTACAGCCCGCATTACACAGCCACACATAGGCTAACAGCACAGTACACGAGCCATAACATGGAGCTACAGCCACATACACACGATGACTACGACGACACAATAATGTCTCACAGCACCAGTCACCAGCCATACATGGGTATACGCACAGTACACAGCCAACATGGGCTAACATCCACGTACAACCAGCATAATGATACGCGCGTACACTACATGAGCTACAGCCGACAGACACACAGCCAATACTGGAAGCTACAAGCCCATAGTAACAAGCCATAATGGAGCTACGAGACCGCAACTGAGCTACAGCCAGACGAACATGGAGCTACACGCCAATTACACAGTTCATACTGGAGCTACAGCCGACAGTACCACAGCCATAACGTGGCCGACACCGCCCCAGTACACAGCCATACTAGTCATAACCCGCAACATGTACGCAGCCACAGCCATATGGAGTCACAGGCCAGCAGTCCCAGCCCTACATGTGCTACAGGCGTACCATCACAGAATACAGCCAGTACACCTAAGGAGATTCCAGCCAAGTACAACAGCATACAGACGCTACAGCTGCAGTACAAAACCCGACATGAGCTAAACCCAGTTACCAGCCATACATGGAGCTGCAAGGCACAGTACAACAGCATACATGGATAGACTCCAGAGCAGTACACAGCCATACATGGAGCTAGCCGAGCACAGCCACCAGTCGACGATGCGGTGAGATGCCTCGTTACGGTGACGAGTACACCTTATGGTGGATTTGACAATGTTATGATGGTTGTACACTTAGCCGGGGATTGCATTACACTTACGGATCGTTATACAGTTGGGGTGACTAACAGCCATACACGCGATGAACATGTTGGGATCGTATAGGTGACACTGTCGAGGATTTTACACACCATTATGGGATCGTACCGCAGTACACTGTTCGAGCGCCTAATATGGCTAGCGATACAACCTCATGTGCCGTAGCCATACGAGATCCAGCCAGTACACGTAATGGATAGCAATAAAGATTGGTGCTGAGCTCATGACAGCAATAAACTCAAATGGCCTCAGCTAACGATCATGGGAGGAGTAACGCTCAGGGTCCTAAGAGGTGTATCACGTTTGGTTAGTGACTGTTGGGGGATGTGTGTAGACACTGTTATGGGGAGATGTGTTGGACACTGTTATGGGGGGATGGTAGATGACACTGTTTATGGGGATGTGTGAGTGCACACTGTTATGTGTGGGATGTGTATGACACTGTATGGGGGATGTGTAGGTGCCTGTTATGGGGGAGTGTAGTGACAACTGTTATGGGGATGTGTTAAGGTGACACTGTTGAATGGGGGATGTGTAATGACACTGTTATGGGGGATGTGTAGATGACACTGTTATGGGGAAAGGGTAGTGACACTGTTTGGGGGGATGTGTTGAACTTTGGCATGAGGTGACACTGTTATGGGGAGTTGTAGAACGGTTAGTGTTGAGGACACTGTTTGGGGATTTGTTGTATTAAGAGGTGGACACTGTTATGGGGATGTGATGAATGTATGGGATGTACCACTGTATGGGGGAGTTAGTGCCTGTGTATGGGGGATGTGTAGGTACACTGTATGGGGGATGTGTAGTGACCTGGTTATGAGAGGGATGCTGTTGGGGGTGGATGCACCTGTTATTTGGGATGTAGGTGACACTGTTCTATGGGGGATGTGTAGGGACACTTGGTATGGTAGTGACTGTTTGGGATGTGTAGTGTAACACTGTTATGGGGGGGCTTAGTGATACTGTTAGGGGATTAGGCACTGGTTATGGGGATTGTAGGTGAACCACTCAGGATGGAGACACTGTTCTATGGGGATGTAGTTGACACTGTTATGGGATGTGTAGTGACACTGTTATTGGGCGGTGTGCCTTTAGGGGTTGTAGTGACACTTGTATGGGGGAGTGATGTGACATGTTAGGGTGATACACTGTTATGGGGATGTGTAGGGAACACTGTTAATGTGGGGGATGTGTATGGACACTGTTATGGGGGATGTGTAGATGCTTGGGAGTGCACTGTTATTGGGGGTGGTAGTGACACTTATGGGGATGTGTAGGTGCACACTTTTAGGGGGAGTGTAGATGACCGTTATGGGGGATGTTATATAGGTATGACACTGTTTGGGTGGTAGGTCCTGTATGTGGTATGATGACACTGTTATGGGGAAATGTGTCTGGTGACACTGTTTGGTGGGGTGTGTAGGTGACACCTGTTATGGGGATGTGAGGTGACACTGTTATGGGATTGTAGGGTGAAACTGTTTGGGGATGTGTAGGTGACACGTATTGGGATGTAGGTGCACGTTAGGGGGGATGTGTAGATGACACTTTATGGGGGCTTGTAGATGACACTGTTAATTGGGGGTTGAGATGACACTGTTATGGGGAGTGTAGATGACACTGTTTTGGGGAGTGTAGATGCCACTGTTTGGGGGGTTGTAGGTTACCTGTTCTGGGGGATGTTAGTGAAACTGTTATGGGGGGATGTGTAGATGACACTGTTAGGGGGGATGTGTAGGTGGACACTGTTTGGGGGATGTGTAGGTGACACCTGTTATGGGGATGTGTAGATGACACTGTTATGGGGATGTGCTAGGTTTGAACACTTTATTGGGAATGTGAGGATGACCTGTTATGGGGGGGGGGGGGGAGGGGGAAAAAACAAAATTTTTTGTTTGTAGATACACTGTTATGGGGGATTGTAATGACACTGTTATGGGGGGATGTGTAGGTGACACTGTTATGGGGATGTGTTCGATGACACTGTCTGGGGGATTTGTAGGTGACACTGTTATGGGGATGTGTAGGTACACGTTGTGGGGATGTGTAGGTGACACTGTTATGGGGGACTGCACTTTTACTCCTTGGGTTACTTGGCATTATGTACGTGGCTGAGCCCTTTAATAAAGGATTACAGGGAGGAGGACCCTGATCAGTGACTGATGGATCAGGATCCTAATTAATGGTGATAACGAACTTCTGTTCTGCAGGATATATTTGATCAGGGACAGTTACCTTCCCCCAGGAGGCGGCTGAATTATACATGACGGGTCTCTTATAGAGCGGCTGTGGCTTTCTCCCTGCTCTGCAGCTTCCATGTCACATTATGGTACAAGGATCGATCTACGTGGTGACATAAACACATGGAGATCCATAGGACAACACAGTATCCAATCACCGTTTCCTGTAGGAATCTTAACAATGTAATAATGTATATTCATGGATTCAGAGATGTGTCACGTGCAGCAAACATGTGAGTGCGGAGTCATCCATAATAATTACCGGCTGGTGACGGATAATTGTCACTTTATACAATGTATCCACTTATTCCTGGTACAACCGGTCACCATGAAATCTGATTTACAATATCCCGTCCTTTCTGACATCATAAGGCTCGGCCCGCGAACACTATGGGGCTTATTTACTAAGGATCGCGTATCGCACTTTCGTCGACTGTTCACGGTTTTCAAAGATGTTGCGCGTCTGGGCAGGTTTTAACGATGTCTGCAATGGGTATTGCTTTCATGGACATTGGTGGTGTTTGATATGCGACAGAAGGACGGATGATCCGACTGATTTGGAGCGCAGGATTTAATTTTCAAATTGTGTCACAAGACAATTGCTTACCTGCACACAGGAAGTAAGAAGTAACTCTCGGGGACTGAGCGGGAAGCGACATAGGATTGGAGGGGCACATGATCTTAGTGGACTCTCCGCACAGCAACATTTTATACACGACAGGCACTTAACATCACCAGGAATAAGAAGGTGACCTCCGGGGACGGAGCGGGAACGAAAACATGCAGGATAATCGGACCAGGATCTTAGTGATCCCCCGACAGCGCATTAATCTAGGACAATGCACTTACATAACCACGGAAGAGAAGGGAATCTCCCGGGACTGAGCGGGAATTGACCTGCAGGATATCGGGCCCAGATCTTAGTGTCCCTCACAACAGCAACATTATACCACGGCAATGCAGCTTACTATTTCACCAGGAAGAAGAAGGTGAACTCCGTGACCTGAGCGGGAGAGTGACCACATCAGGATGATCGGGCGCAGGATGCTTAGTGACTCCCCGGCACAGCGCATTAACACGGACCAATGCACAGTTACCTGACCAGGAAGAAGAAGGTGAACTCCGGGGACCTGAGCGGGGAAGCGACACATGCAGGATATTGGGCACATGATCTTAGTGAATCAGGCCGGAGTCCATAGTCGTGTGACAATGCACAGCGGGGATCGCGACAGGACCAGCTAAGTAAATGTGCCCCAACATTCTTCACAGTTGTCTGCTGGGAAAGATCAATGGAAGGGACGAAAAATGAAGTGGATAAGTGTTTATTCTGCTGTGTAACATTTCCTATAATATCTGTAACAAATGTGTAACGTCATGGTCTCACCCAGGTATCAGTAAGCCCCTGGGTGACAGACCCTCAGTGGGCCCCTTTGCAGTGAACTCACATGGCGGTATTACAAATTCAGAAACTAAGTTTCCTTTTCCCTAAAATATTCTCTAGTTTATCATCCCAAACAGCCCCTCATGGTTATTTTATATAAGACCCCGTCACCCCCTATGTATTCATCAGCCCCCTCAACCCATGGATTCCTTATGTACAGCCTTATGTGGGCCACCATCAGCTCTGGGCCCCGACACTTGCCCAGGTACTCCCAGCGCTGGCACCGGCCCTGGTCTGACCTCCAGTACAAAAAGATTTCCTAAGGGATTAATAAAGTTGTGTTGTATCCTAGAAAGGGAAGATGATGCTTCTTTATCCCACTTCTCCATCTTCCCTGAACTAGCTATTACTTTAACAATCCGTCCAGGTAAGTCATAGTTGGACGGTCTGTGCGTTCAGAGATGCTCTTCTGCCTACCTTGGTTGTACCGGGTGGTGATTTGAGTCACTGTTGCCTTTCTATCAGCTCGAACCAGTCTGCCCATTCTCCTCTGACCTAGGCATTTCCGCCCACAGAACTGCCGCTCACTGGATGTTTTTTCTTTTTCAGACCATTCTCTGTAAACCCTAGAGATGGTTGTGCGTGAAAATCCCAGTAGATCAGCAGTTTCTGAAATACTCAGACCAGCCCTTCTGGCACCAACAACCATGCCACGTTCAAAGGCCACAAATCACCTTTCTTCCCCATACTGATGCTCGGGAGAACTGCAGGAGATTGTCTTGACCATGTCTACATGCCTAAATGCACTGAGCTGCCGCCATGTGATTGGCTGATTAGAAATTAAGTGTTAACAAGCAGTTATATATATGTATGTAGCGTATGGATATATATATTCTCCAATGACTGGTGGGATTCTGCAGGATCTTCTTATGTTCCAAAACCTTTTGTTCTCCCCTATGATTAAAGGAAACCTACCATGAAGAGTCTACCATGAGAAGTAGATGTGATGGTAGATGCCTCCCCCTGCCGCTGCCCTAATCTGTAATGTAATAATCCTGGAACCTAATCTAACTTGTTAAAATCGTTATGTTACTAATATGTAAATGAACTGCAGGGGCTACTGGGGCGTGTCCTAGCCGGGACTGGGAGCTAAGGCTTCTCCACACCCCAGAAGCCTCTGCAGGTAATTTACATATGACCAAAATAAAGTTATTTTAGGTTCCAGGATTATTACATTACAGATTAGGGCAGCGGCAGGAGGAGGCATCTACCATCACATCTACTTCTCATGGTGGATTCCTCTTGGTAGGTTTTCTTTACAGGAAATCTATCACCAGGATGAAAGATTGTACACCAAGCACACTGACATACTGGTGTCTCCCCCCTCTGGTAGGATTCACTCTTCTTTTAACTTCTTGTGACCTTGTTTTTGAAAAATGAGCCTTAGGGGCTCCGAGTTCAATTAATCGCTATGGATCCTGGAGCTCCTTAGGCTTATTTGCATAATTTTTAAAGCCTTTTTATTGGAAAAACGAGGACATAAGGAGCTAAAAGAAAAGTGGATCCTGCCAGAGGGGGCAGACACCAGCATGTAAGTGTGCTTGGTTTACAATCCTACATCCTGGTGGAAGATTTCCTTTAAACACTGAAGTAGAGCCCGGGACAAGAGCTCCCTGTACCCCCATTCACCTACACACAGACCACTGCAACATCATCACATCCACTTACACCAAGGGTCATTGATAGGGTCCTCCTGCACATCCATACCCCACCACCAGATGGCAGTGATACTCAGTGCTCATGTATTACATGTACTGCCTGGATCTGCTGGTTTATAAAGCTCATCCCATATATATAAATGGCAGATCCCACTCCAGTCCATAAGACCCATGAGGACATGTAACCAGGGGTCCTATAGTGAGATGTATCTATGGTAATGTATGTACTTCTTGTAGGGAGACACGTGATAATACACGGCTGCTGTGCGACACAGAACCTTTACTTTTCTAATTCCATTGCACAAACTCAGGTGCAGCAGGTTTTTGGTTCTGGTTGCATCACTGAGGTCATTTGGATTGTACGGATAGATGTCACACAGTCCACTACTAGGACTAGGACGCTCCAATTATTAGCAGCGCTTCAGCAATTGTGGTAAGAAGCTGGAATTCAAATATAAAAAATATAACAAATCGTTCTTTGATTCTGTGCATTATGAACCAAACCTGGAGAATGCTAGAGCTACACTGATGCAGAAACATATCTTGTTTAATCCCTGAACTCAGGGCCGGATTAAAGGAGGAGCTCCTTGGGCTCGAGCCCCGGGGCCCCCACCACTTTCACTTTTTAAGGGGCCCCCACCAGTTTCCTACAGTCAGCGACTCAGCTCAGCCCATGGCTGCCCACATCCCACATTTGCGCCCATGGGCCCCCTCCACCCTTAATCCGGCCCTGCCTGAACTGAGTGATTTTGCTGAAAAAACAAGGATAAAGTAATGATAATGAGGTTCTGTCACTCCTGTGGCTGCCCCAGAGCTTCTCCTCTTACCCTGATTATGCTCCAGCCTTGTCCTGCCCAGTATAATCCGAGAATATGTCATCACTGTGACAGGCAGAAGTAATCAATCCCTGCATCACCCCCCTCCTACTGTGTATCAGTCATCCAGCTCAGGTTGATTAGTCCTGTCTGGACAGTTCAGGAAGCTCCGTGTGTAATGTGTATAGGTAGGCACCCAGCTTTCCCAAGGTCCTGAAATAGAGAAAATAAATGACATCATCTACTGTCAGTGGTGATGTAATGATAATTTGGAGAGAGAAACGGATACTTTTTAAAATTCAAATCAAAACTAAATAAATAACTATAAACTTGGTTCAAGATAATAAATCTTTTTTGTGGTTTTTGTGGTGAGTGTTTATATGAATGACAAATGGGGACCACGAGCCTCAGGGACAGGACCTGCAGCCCTGGAACTGGAGGTTTATCAGGATGTAACTATCCTCCCCCAATCCCCCTCCGCTCCTTTTTTTATAATGCTTTGACTTCCCCTTTAATTGTAATAAATAGAGCTCACAAGTCTCCGTATCATTAACCCCTTCACGCTCCGTGGCGGATATATCCGCCACGGAGCGCAGTGACTTAGCGCTCAGTGGCGGATATATCCGCCACGGCGCTTATGCCGGCTCGGCTCTGGATCAGAGCCGAACCGGCATGGGGAAACACGGGGTGCCGGCTGCAACTAATAGCCGGCACCCCAGTGTAACACCCGCGATCGGAGTCGGCTCCGATCGCGGGTGTGTAACCCGTTAAATGCCGCGGTCAGCACGACCGCGGCATCTAACATGTCTCTGGGGTGTCTTTCCCCCACGATCGCCCCCCCCGAACCGTTTTCGGGGGGCACCGATCGCTGCTATGGATGTGCTGGGGTCCGATCTGGTCCCCAGCACAGCCTGCAGGCACTGCCAGTAAGATGGCGTCTGTGACGTCATCTTACTGGCATAGTGCCAGCCTATGCAAGTGCATAGGCTGACACTGATAATACTCTGCAATACATGATTATTGCAGAGTATTATCATGAACAAGCAATCAGATGATTGTTTGGTCATTTCCCATGGTGGAAAAAGTGAAAAAGTTAAAAAAAAAATGTTATTCAATAAAAAATAAAGTAATAAATCAATAAAAATGCCCATAAGCCCCATAACACATAAAGAGACATATAACCCCAAAAAAGTCTAAATCATAACAAAAACCCCACATATATAGTATCACCGCGTCCGTAACAACCCGTAGAATACAAGTAAATCATTATTGAACCCCCACGATAAACGCCGTAAAAAAAACTGCTATAAACCTTCCAAAAATTATGATTTTTAGCTATTCAATCCCACAAAAAATGCTATAAAATGTGATCAAAAAACCATGTGTACTCAGACATGATACTGGTGCAAAGTACAACATGTCCCGCAAAAAATAAGCCATCAACCAGCTCCGTAGCCAAAAAAGTAACAATGTTATGCCACTTGGAAGACGGCAATACATAAATGATAGATTTTTCCCCACATTAGGGTTTTGTTTGACAAATTTAGTAAAACGTAAGAAAATATATTCATGTCTGGTATCCCCGTAATCGTATCGACCCATAGAATGAAGATAACAGGATTATTAGTCTATACGGTGAACACAAAAAAAAAAAAAAGTAAAAAATCCAGTACAGAATTGATGCTTTTCTACTCCTGCCCTCAAAAAAAGTTCCTAAATTTTCAACAATAGGTGATACCAACCCCAAAATGGTAACAATGGAAAAAGCATCTCATCGCGCAAAAAAAATGGCATCACATGGCCCAAATAACGAAAAAGCGAAAATTTTATAGCCTTTAAAAGGGGCCAATGAGGAAACTAAAATCCTGGCAGCTGCAGGGTGCTCCTTCCCTTCTGCGCCTCGCTGTGCCCCCATAACACAAGTCACAGCCACATGTGGGGGGTCGCTGTACTCAGGAGAAATTGCAGAACAAATTGTATGGTGGGTTTTCTCTTTTTATATTTTGGAAATGTGTAAATTTTAGTGCTAAATGAACGTATAAGGGAACAATATGACCATTCTAAATTTCACCTCCATTTTGATTCAATTACTATGAAGATCTCAAGGGGTTAACAATCTTCGTAAAAGCGGTTTCTGATAGCTTGAGGGGTGCAGATTTGAAAATGGGTTGGTTATATAGGGGGTTTTGATGCTAAATATGTAAAATTTCATTCAAAACTGTATTTATCCCCAAAATAGTCAATTCTGAAAATCCGGAAAAGCGATATTCTTTTTGTAAGCCGCGTGACATCAAAATAAATTATCCAGACATTTCAGAAATTATGAAAATGTAAAGTAGACAAATGGGAAATGTTATTCAGCAACTTATTTAGGTGGTAAATCTATCTGCCTGAAAACGCAATGATTTTGAATTTCGAAAATGGCAAATTTTTCAAAAAATTTATCATATTTGCTTTTTTTTTGTAAGTAAACGCAAAACTTATCAGCCAAAATTTACCACTAAAATGAAGTACAACATGTGGGGAAAAAACAATCTCAGAATCGTTTTGATAAGTAACAGTGTTCAAAAGTTATAACCATATAAAGCGACGCAGGTCAGAATCCAAAAAAATCGGGCTGAGCCTTAAGCTACAAAATGGCTGCGTCCTTAAGGGGTTAACAACATAAGTTTTACCCAACAACAAAGTAAAACACTCGGAAATGTTTATTTAACAGAACACGTCGTGTGCCAGGAGCAAAATCAGGATTAAGGACTAAGAAGAGCCTGGAAAATCACCGGAATCACAGCTAAAGCGGCAACACAAAGGATACAGAGTGTATTCGGCTCCCAGCATCATGGGAGGTCATAGAACTTTATTATATACTAATTGAAGAGAGTCTGTGAGTAAAACTGTTGAAGTTGATCAATGCAACCAATCAGAGCTCAGCTTTCCTTTCCCAATAACAGTTTATAAAATGAAAGCTGAGCTCTGATTGGCTGCCTTGAGCTACTAGAACAGTTTTACTCTCTACTTCCCCAAATTTATAGAAATACTACAGTTTTCAAGATTTGTTATTAATGAACCGTATATGCAAAATAGTACAACAAGCTTTATTTTCATTATCCACACAGTGATGTCACAGGACAGGGATAATACACACAGTGATGTCACAGTACAGGGATAATACACACAGTGATGTCACAGTACAGGGATAATACACACAGTGATGTCATAGTACAGGATAATACACACAGTGATGTCACAGTACAGGGATAATACACACAGTGATGTCACAGTACAGGGATTTTTGAGTCCTCCCCTGATTCTGGCCAGTATTTTTCAGTCCTCCCCTCATAGTGGCCAGTAGAAGGGACTCAAAAGTACCGCCATAAAAGACTCAAAATCTGCTGCAACAGAGAGGGGACGGGGGGATGTTTTTGAGTCCTCAGCGTTGTTTCCAATACTTTAGACTCCTCTTTGATAGTGGGCAGAATTTTTGAGGCCCCTCCCCATTGTGACCATCTCTTGTGAGTACTCCCCTCATTGCGGTTGGTATTTTTGAGTCCCTTTTCATTGTATCCCTTATTTCCTCAATCCCCCCCCCCCCAAAAGTGGTGAATATTTTTGAGTCCTGCCCAGATTGACGCCAGTTTCTCCGTCTCCAGCAGTTGTAGCCACAAGTCCTTGACTGTGGCCAGTATTTTTGAGCCCCCCCTTCCCATTTTAACCATTTCTTTTAGTTCTCCTCTCTAGTATTTTTCGGTTCCTTCTCGTTGTATCCTGTATTTTCAGAATCCTCCACGATAACAGTTGATATTTTTGAGCCATCCCCCAGTGTTTTTGAGTTCCCAGCCCCTTGTAGCCACTATTCTGTACTCCTTGTATATCTTGGCTGATATTTTTGAGTCCCTTCTCGTTGTAGCCGGTAATTTCTCAATCCTTCTCGATAACGGTGAATATTTTTCAGTCCGCCCCCAATTGCCGCGAGTGTTTTTGAATCTCCAGTGTTGTAGCCACTATTTTGGACCTCTCCTTCATATTGACCAAAATCCTGCCCCCATTGATCAAGGTGTTTTTGATTTTCCAGCCCCTTGTGGCTACTACTGCGGACTCCTTGTATATTGTCTCCAGTATTTTTGAGTCCCTTCTCGTTAAATCCCAAATTTTCTCAATCCTTCTATATAACGGTCAATATTTTTGAGTCCCCAATGTTTTTGAGCTTCCAGCCTCTTGTAGCCACAGTATTTTTGAGCCCCCTCCCCATCGTTACCATTTCTTTTAAGTCCTTCCCATAATTCTGGCCGGTATTTTGTAATCCCTTCTCTTTGTATCCCATATTTTCTGAATCCTCCTCGATAACGGTCAGTATTTTTGAGTCCTCCCCTTCTTTTTGGGTTTCCAGCCCCTTGTAGCCACTATTTTGTACTCTTCATACATTGTATTTTTGAGTCCCTTCTTGGTGTATCCTGTATTTTCTGAATCCTCCTCGATAATGGTTCTTATTATTGAATCAACCCCCCATTGATTCAGGTTTTTTTGAGTTTTCAGCCCCTTGTAGCCTCTAATCTGTACTCCTTATATACTGTGGTTGGTATTTTTGAGTTCTTTCTCATTGTATCCGGAAATTTCTGAATAATTCTCTATAATGATTTGATATTTTCGAGTCCTCCCCCGATTGACGCCAGTGTTTTTGAGTCTCCCGCGTTGTGACCACTACTTTGCCCCCCCCCCCCCCCCCCCATTGACTGTAGCCGGTATTTTTGAGCACACTCCGCATTGTAACCGTTTCCTTTAAGTCCTCCCGATTTTAGTCCCTACTGATTGTATCCCATATTTTTCTGAATCCTCCTTGATAACAGTGAATATTTTGGAGTCATCCCCCCAGTGATTTTCAGCTTCCAGCCCCTTGTAGCCCCTATTTTATACTCCTTGTATATTGTGTCTACACTTTTTGAGCCCCTTCTAATTGTAGCTGGTATTTGCTGAATCCTTCTCTATAGCAGTCCATATTTTCGAGTCTTCCCCCGATTAACGCCAGTGTTTTTGAGTCTCCAGCGCTGTAGCCACCACTTTGGACTCCCCCTTGACAGTATTTTTGAGCACCCTCCCCATTTCTTCCCATAATTGTGGACAGTTTTTTTGAGTCCCTTCTCGTTGTATCCCGTATTTTCCCGGTCTTTATGAGTTTTCAGCCCCTTATAGCCACTTTTTTGTACTCTTCATACATTGTGGCCGGTATTTTTGAGCCCCTTCTCGTTGTATCCCGGATTTTCTAAATCCTCCTCGATAACAGTGAATATTTTTGAGTCTCCCTCCCTTCTAGCCTCTACTTTGGACTCCTTCTCTATTGTGTCCGGTATTTTTGAGTCCCTACTACTTGTATCCCGTATTTCCTGAATCCTTCTCTGTGGCGGTGGATATTTTTGAGTCCTCCCCGGTGTTTTTGCGTCTCCTGGCTGTAGTAGCCCTCCTTCTTTTAAGTGGTTGGTATTTTTGAGTCCTGCTCTTTAGTTACCCATAATCTTTGTGCCTTTTCCTCCCTTGTGGACAGTATTTTTCAGTTTGTAAGCTGGAAGGGGGCACATACTTTTATCAGCCCCCCCCCACACACACACACACACACTGGAGGAGGAGTATCTAATAACAACCAATCAGAGCTCAGCTTTCATTTCCCCATTACAGTTCATATAATGAGATCTGAGCTCTCATTGGCTGCCATGAGCTCCTTGTGAAGAGTACATAGCTATACGTGCTGTTCCCGGCTCGGGACACGGAGCAGGATGTGCGGGGGTGACGTCACTGACACACTGTCCAGTCACCGGCGCGTCATCAGAGGGTGCGCCGCCCCCCGGGCCCTCGCATGCCCCGCCTATTACCCTCGCCTTCTGGGCGGGGCCGTGACGTCAGCGCGACCCGTGACGTCACAAAAGGAACTAGCAGCGCCTCACTCGGCCGTACAGCTGGGAGCCCGGAGAGTGAGAGACAGCCCGAGCGCCCGCCAGCCCAGGCCTCAGCCCTGCCCGATCACTCCCAGGCCGGGGATTACCGCAAGGCCTCCTCATCCCAAACCGCCCGATCCGGGGGCCACATCACCGGGCACTGGGGGCCCCAAACATTCAGACTGGAGCTGGTCAAGCGCGGGGGCCCCTGAGTGTAGCCTGAGCGGAGGAATTACATCCCAAGAGCTGACACTCACCGGAGACAAAGCAGCAGAGTACAGACCAGGGTGGGCCCAAGAAGCGGCCCTCACCGGATAGACAAGAGCAGCAAGTACAGACCAGGTGGGCCCAAGAGCTGACACTCACCGGAGACAAGCCAGAGTACGGACCAGGGTGGGCCCAAGAGCTGACACTCACCGGAGACAAAGCAGCAGAGTACAGACCAGGGTGGGCCCAAGAGCTGACACTCACTGGAGACAAAGCAACTGAGTACAGACCAGGGTGGGCCCAAGAGCTGACACTCACCGGAGACAAAGCAGCAGAGTACAGACCAGGGTGGGCCCAAGAGCTGACACTCACCGGAGACAAAGCAGCAGAGTACAGACCAGGGTGGGCCCAAGAGCTGACACTCACCGGAGACCAAGCAGCTCCATATCCCCATAGACACTTCCCCCCTCACATCAGGGTGGGCCCAAGAGCTGATACTCGCTCATAACAAAGAAAAACCTTCCTGGAAAGTTGGGGCCCTGCAGCTGACACTCTTGTCCCAGGAGCTTACAATCGCTGCGGGTCTTGACGTGCCCCTCCCCCTATAGCTGCGGGCTCAGGACTGATCGCTGATTTGCCCCTTTTGCCCCCGCCATGGCGCAGCAGATGACCAGCTCGCAGAAGGCGCTGATGCTGGAGCTCAAGTCGCTGCAGGAGGAGCCCGTCGAGGGTTTCCGCATCACCCTGGTGGACGAAAGTGACCTGTACAACTGGGAGGTGGCCATCTTCGGGCCCCCCAATACCCTCTATGAGGGGGGGTACTTTAAGGTGAGTATAGTGCTGAGTAACACCTGAGATTATTACTAATATTGTGTTACATTGTGGGATATGTGACTGTTATAACCTACTTACCTTTCACCATCCAAGGTACATGCACCCTCAGCCCAGCTATGTCACTAGTTGTAGGAAGTGTACGTTTTCTGCTATTGGCTGTAGAAGGTGTCCTATCTGCAGGCAGCATGTTATAGAGCAGGAGGAGCTGAGTAGATTATATATAGTGTCCTATCTGCAGGCAGCATGTGTATAGAGCAGGAGGAGCTGAGTAGATTATATATGGTGTCCCTATCTGCAGGCCAGCGTTATAGAGCAGGAGGAGCTGAGTAGATTATTATAGTGTCCTACCTGCAGGCGCTGTTATATAGCAGGAGAGCTGAGGAATTATAGCGTTTTCCTATCTGCAGGCGCATGTTATGAGCAGAGGAGCTGAACAGATTGTACATAGTTCCTATCTGCAGGCAGCATGTTATAGGAGCAGGAGACTGATCACCTTGTACATAGTGTGTCCTCTCTGCATGCAGAATGTTATAGAGCAGGAGAGCTGAGAAGATTATACATTGTCCTATCTGCATCAGAATGTTATAGAGCAGGAGGAGCTGAGAAGATTGTACATAGTGTCCAACTGCAGGCAGCATGTTATAGAGGCAGGAGGAGCAGAGCAATTGTACATAGTTGTCTTATCTGCAGGCAGCATGTTTATAGAGCAGGAGGAGCTGAGCAGATTGTACATAGTGTCCTATCTGCAGGCAGCTGTTATAGAGCAGGAGAGCAGAAGCAGATTGTACATAGTGTCTTATCTGCAGGCAGCATGTTTATAGAGCAGGAGGAGCTGAGCACATTGTACATAGTGTCCTATCTGCAGCAGCATGTTATAGAGCAGGAGGAGCTGACAGATTGTACATGGTGCCCCTATCTGCAGGCAAGCATTTTATGAGCAGGAGAGGCTGAGCATTGTACATAGTGTCTTTTTCTGCAGGCAGCATTTATAGAGCAGGAGGAGCTGAGCAGATTGTACATAGTGTCCTATCTGCAGGCAGAATGTTATAGAGCAGGAGGAGCAGAGCAGATTGTACATAGTGTCTGAACTTAGCACTTAAAGCTTTGTATAAAGGGATCTGGTATAACTAACAAAATCCACTTAATGATCTTTCTATAGTTGGGAGTCAAGTGGGCGGTCCTATCAGTGTTTGGAAACCTTTCTTTTTTATGAGCAGTTACCCAGATCCCTACCAATCACTGCCTGGGACTCCACCTATCAAAAAGTTGTTCTGAAATTCTAAAACACAAAGAAGCTGAATTGTACGACTGATGTAGGAAGAGTAACCCTTTATCTTATGAGAAGGGGTTGGTTAGAATGAAACACACAGCCCCCTAATGGAGAGCCACCCGATTGTAAACAAAAGCTGGAGGTGCCCCCTGTGTATCTCGCACAGTGTGGTCCCCCCAGGGGCGAGGAGATGTGAATAATTTGATGATTGCCCTCACGTGGCTTCGTCAAAGGCGACCTCTGCATAGCCACACGTGAGACCCAACGTGGGCCATGGAGGGGAGAAATATAATGTGCGGAGAGAACCAGGAACCAGGCGGATGGCTAAAATGGGGAGAAAGAAACTCAGGTGCCGGAAGGGTTAAAAAATCAGTGGTGTTTCCCCTGTAATGATGTTGATAACTTTTCCATAGAACAGATCATCAATATCCATTGGCTAATTCTGCGCTGGAATAACTGGGGGGGGGAGCTGCAATTCCCAGCAAAAAAGTGCAGTGTGTTGTGTCCTTGAGTCGCCACCATTAGTGGTACCAACATTTCCAGAGTGTCAGATCTGGGCCGCACCTTGTACAATGATCTATTGCCACTCGGCCACATGATCAAAACAAACTTTAGGTTCTTGGTTCCATTTTTTTAGTACCCATACAGGTAACTGAGCCCCCTTGGCTCTGGACCCTGGGCCACCACCAGCGCTCCGCCCCATGTGGCCCAGATGTTTGCAGTAGATGCACATGGCGGCCGCCTACTTTCTCTGTGGGTTCCTGAGACCATTGAGCTGCTGTGCTTCCACGACCTGTTCACACTGTGCAGTAATGTGTGGCATCTGTGGTGCAGTGCTGGTGGGGGCCCAGGTCCCCGAGCCTCGGGGGCTTAGTCTGCCAGTATGGGAGCTCCTGGATCCTGGTGCCGTGAAGTGGTAAGTGGCTCCTACAACCGGATCACAATGTAACTATGCAGCCGGATACATCATTGTATGATGTGCGGGTTTGCAGTCCAGGTCTGTCTTTCTCCAGATGTTGGTTCTGCAGTCAGTGGCGCTGAAGCTTTGAATCCCGGGTCCTCTGACGAGCCACCAAATTCACTAATGCCGGATGCCCACTAGGAAGTTTGGTCCGAGAAACTATTTCCGTTTTTGGGATTTTTTTTTTACACCTCTAATGCCTGGACTGAGCTGACGTTGCTGAGTTCGAACAGGAAAATCCCAAAAGTGTTCGGAATTAGTTTCTTGCTCTGGGGAAATTGGCTTAAGGCTGTTGCATAATTCCCCTTTAAAAACCTGGTTGGTGACCTCCCCTTTAAGCAGCAGTTCTCTGCCTACTAATGGCAATCCAGGAGCCCCAAAAACAGACACCACCCAGGGAGTGTGCGGCTCCTCCCCAGCAGGCTCGTGCTGCCCACCTCCGTGGCTTGGCAGAGGCTGGCGCAGGGGGTTTGGGTTTTGGAGGAGGTTGTGACGCCCCTGCTAGGACTTGTTACAGGAGATTGTAGCTGAGCATGAAGTGCAGGTGTCTCCGCAGCCGGCAGATGATCCCGCGCTGGAGAATGTGTCATCCCTGCAGAACAAGTTACACCGACCACAAGTGAGGTCACCCCGGTGCACCGCCACCGCCTGCTGGGATAGTCACAGCCGTGTCATCATCTGACTCGGATCGTAAAGGGTTATTATACTAATTGTAAGTCACCCCATCAGAATCCATCCCGATAAACCAGGGACATTACTCATAGATCCAGGCTTCCTTCTAAAATCAACTGTTATAATTATGCTAATGAGTCAGAAGGGAGTTACCCGCGCCCCTCTGTGCTGTAGATTCGCAGGCTGTTAGGCTGTCGCTTCCCCCTGATACCGCAAAACTCCCCCACCAGCTGTAAACTGGTGGAAGGGGGTGGGGGAGTGCTCCTGCACCGTGTAACAGTGTAAAGATACAACAGGGAGGGGCTTGGGTAACACCCTTTAGATTCATTAGCATAATTAAGATTGTTATCCATGGCCCAATTCACTCTATAAACAATCTTAATGAGTGTTTGTTGGATTTTTTACTACACTCCTTAAGGTTGAGCCTAGACGCAGTCATGCCAGGTTATTGCTAATTTAAAGGAACTGTCCGACTGCTCCATGATATTCTAAGGGAATGTTGGAAATTATTAAGGAGGGTTTTAGGAAATGTAAGGCACTTTGCTAGACGGTGAATGTGAGTGAATGTGAGTGTCAGAGATACCCGTGCGCTGTGCTCAGCAATTTTCCACACTCCCATAATATGGAATGGAGCAGCAGGACACATGCCCAACCTGCATGATGATGGGTTCTCTCCGTTCCCGTGATTATAAGGACTGACGGGTCCAGGCCCTTGATGCATCTAATGTTCATCCTGATCCCTCTGATGTGACGGGGACCATGCGACCCTTTGGCGTGCAGTCGGTAGGACGCGCTGTACGTGTCGGCACAGGCTTCTCACAGCAGATGTTCTGTCCCGGGGCTCCTGGAGATGATCCGTGGGGCCGGACAGACGTCTCCTTGTCTGCACTGCTCCAGTCAGGGGAGAAATTCCAGCCTGGAATGTTATAGGTGCCAGAAGGGGGGTGGTATATAATCTATACCATAGGGGCCCTGATTATAGTAGGGGGCACTGCTGCACTCATTCTCCCTAATACTTCCCTATAAACTTATTGGTCTGTAGGAATCACATGACCTGCTGTAGAAGAGGTGAATGGGTAAAGATCTGGGCCCCTGGGTCGGCTCCTTCGTGACCTGCCACTTGCATTAAAGGGATTTTCCCATTTTATTGTTGGGATGTGATTGGGTGACGGCAGAGCTGCCCCGTTCAGACCCTGTCACTCACTGCACATGCCCTCGATAGCCCCTGGTCCCCGCATAATCATCCTATAATTCTGTTGGTGAACCAGGTGGCTCTGGATGAACAGAACTGTGCAGGGGGTGCTGCAGGCCGGGCTCTGCTTCATGTAACTACTACTGCGACCAGTGGGATGTGATACAGTGACCTCTGCTGTGCGACCTCTAAGGACAGGAAAGTCGTCTGTACGAGGGAGAAGCTCGATCGGCTGCAGTGCGTGCCATAGAGAAGGAGCACGCTCTGCCCCATCCGCCTGTAGTCTGCATCCGCTCGTGGACTGCTCTGCCCCATCCGCCTGTAATCTGCATCCGCTCGTGGACTGCGCTGCTCTGCCCCATCCGCCTGTAATCTGCATCCGCTCGTGAACTTGCGCGCCTTTTCCCCATCCGCCTTAACTGCATCCGCGTCGTGGCTGCGCTGCTCTGCCCCATCCTCCTGTTAATCTGCTCCGCCTGTGGACTGCGCTGCTCGCCCCATCCGCCTGTAATCTGCACCGCACGTGGACTGGGCTGCTTCTGCCCTCCCCATCCGCCGTAATCGGCATCCGCAGTGGAACTGCGCTGCTCTGGCCCCATCCGCCTTTAAATCTTCCTCCGCCGGTGGACTGCGCTGCTCTGCCCCATCCGCCTGTAATCTGCATCCGCTCGTGGACTGCGCTGCTCTGCCCCATCCGCCTGTAATCTGCATCCGCTCGTGGACTGCTCTGCCGCTGTGTGGCAAGGCTCCTATCTGTACAGGCAGCACCGTCCCTTTAAATGGCTTCTTCTACTGTAATATATATTGTCAGTTGTGTGGATGCAGCCTGCAGTGTAAAGCATGGAGGCTTTCATGGAAAATTACAGCTAGATATTTTATTTAAAAGACCCCCCGACCGTCTGATGCCCTGAGGCTCACCGGGTCCTAGTGTAGCCTGGAGATCTCTACCAGCGGAGGGGGTCTCTGCCCCGGTCAGTGATTGGCTGCAGTGGTCACATGCCCGTGTTGGGATTTCATGACTGTTGGGGATCAGTGAGAGGGATCAGTGTTTCTTTGTCCTACATCACTTTGTTAAAGGGGTTGAACCACGTGTTAGTCCCGCCCCCGTCCTACAGAAAAGGGCGATATCTATACCCCATAAAGGGGAGGGGTCTGACCACTGGTCCCCAGAATAATGCGTCCTGTGCCTCCTTTGTAGCGCCGCTCAGGTCCCCGGAGTTCACCGTCCCGGGGTATGTGAGTGCATTGTCTTGCGACACAATTTAGAATTTTAAATCCCGCGCTCAGCCCGAATAAGTCGGGTTGTCCGACGTCTGACCCCTGATTTGTGGCTCATGAAAGTCGTTGCGTGCGCCGAAAACCCCTGTTAAATGCGGCGCAAAACGGAAATAGTCAGGAAACGCCGACGGAAATGCGGTCCGCAGACCCTTAGTAAATGTGCCCCAATGTATCAATTTCTTGTAGTTTTCTAGATCTCTGCTTGCTGTCATTCTATGCGAAGCTTCATTTATTTTCTGTGGATATGAACCCATCCCTGATGTCACACAGGTGCAGGGCTCATTATATCCCTGGTCATGTGATGTCACACAGGTGCAGGGCTCATTATATCCCTGGTCATGTGATGTCACACAGGTGCACGGCTCATTATATCCCTGGTCTTGTGATGTCACACAGGTGCACGGCTCACTGCATATCCCTGGTCATGTGATGTCACACAGGTGCACGGCTCACTGCATATCCCTGGTCATGTGATGTCACACAGGTGCACGGCTCACTGCATATCCCTGGTCTTGTGAGCCATGCACCTGTGTGACATCACGAGTGACATCCCATGACCAGGGATATATGAGCCTGGGGTGTATTGAGCCGTGCACCCGTGTGACATCACGTGACCAGGGACCGGTGATTATCCACGAGAAGTAAACAATGAAGCTTCCTAGAGAATGACAGCAAGCAGAGATGTAGAAAAGAGATTGTAAAGTTGCAGAGCTTCTAATTACACTAAAATATGTATTTAGGAACATTGACAATCCCTTTAAGAGGAACCTCTTTACATCATGGCAGCGGCATGACCCGGTACACGGTAGGGGAGCTCCCGCCTCTACTACGGAGACTCATCATAATGCATTGTCCCTGCAGATGTTTAGGAAAGCTGGGTAGGGTCTTCATCTCTCCTGTTACCCAGCTTTCCCAGCAGTATTTTCTCTGCACTGGAGGTGAGGCTGTAGATGAGGCAGAGGTCAGGTCCTGGCGCTCCTCCTGGCGCTGATGCCCATGGGTGGTATGTGGCTCATCAGATGAGTTAACTCTTTAAGTATTCCCAGAATAATCTTGTGGTATGTAGCAATCACCCCCTGGAGATGACGGGTCACATGACGCGCCCTCGGGTGCCCTGAGAGCTGTCACCCTCTTGTTTTCCTCCTGTCTTGACATTCCCTGGCAGTGGACCTTTGTGGGTCACCTGATGGGCGGTCATTCTCCGAAACCAGAGCTCAGGCGTGGTGACCTAAGAGATTATTTTTACTATGTTATTAGTTGTGAGAAACCTCAGCGACGTCTCTCCCCGTAAGAGCGAATTCACATGGAGCAGTCTTATCACTGGACGTCCCCTGTAGTCTGCGTTACAGAAGTTCTTGTGTGTAGTGAGATCCGCTCTTCACCATGTATAGTACCTTTCTGAGCACAACATGGGGACTAATGCTGCAGCCTTGTAGCTGCTTACACAGCACTATCTGTGCCTTCATCACTTCATCGCAAAGACAAGGAGGCAGTGATATCTGTGCCTATATCAACTACAGGCAGAGGCAAGGAGGCAGTGATATCTGTGCCTTCATCACTTCATCACAAAGACAAGGAGGCAGTGATATCTGTGCCTTCATCACTTCATCACAAAGACAAGGAGGCAGTGATATATGTGCCTATATCAACTACAGGCAGAGGCAAGGAGGCAGTGATATCTGTGCCTATATCAACTACGGGCAGAGACAAGGAGGCTGTAATATCTGTGCCTTTCTCAATTACGGGCAGAGGCGAGGAGGCTGTGATATCTGTGCCTTTCTCAATTACGGGCAGAGGCAAGGAGGCAGTGATATCTGTGCCTATATCAACTACAGGCGGAGGCAGTACTATCTGTGCCTATATCAACTACAGGCAGAGACAAGGAGGCAGTACTATCTGTGCCTTCATCACTTCATCACAAAGACAAGGATGCAGTGATATCTGTGCCTATATCAACTACAGGCAGAGGCAAGGAGGCTGTAATATCTGTGCCATCATCAATTATGGGCAGAGACGAGGAGGCTGTAATATCTGTGCCTTTATCAATTACAGGCAGAGAGGAGGAGGCAGTGATATCTGTGCCTTTCTCAATTACAGGCAGAGACGAGGAGGCTGTAATATCTGTGCCGTCGTCACTTACGGGCAGAGAGGTGGTACTATCTGTACCTATTTGTACAGGGGGAGACGGACGTACTATCTGTGTCTGTATTGTTTATGGAAAGCGAAGAGGAGGTAGTAATAACCTGGAGAAGGTAGTACTATCTGTACCAGTGCTTGTACAGTGGAGGTAACGCCCCTAATGCTATGGTTTACAGGCAGTATCATATGTTTGTGCCATTTACATATAAACAAGGAGGCAGTAGTATCTGTGCCTAGATAAATCTCTCTGAAAGAGACACTACACCTGCATCATTTATAGGAAGAGATGAGGAGACGGCAATATCTGTTCTTAAATCTTTAACGTGGAGAGTTGGCATTGGACAAGGAGGCAGTAATATCTGTGCCAGCAATTACAGGGAGAAAGGAAGGGAAGGCAAGTCCTATCTGTGCCAACGTGATTATACAGTCATTTGTTTGCTTAAGAGCAAGTGATGCAGTACTATCTGTGCCCATGTAATGGTCTCCATCCTGTAGTTCTCCATCAGTGCGGACATGCTGAGAGTTGTAGTGTGCGGGTTCAGTCTCTGGGCTCTAAGAGGCGGAGTCATTGGAAAAGTTTTTAGAGTTTCGAAACGTGTTGTGGTTGATCCCTTGTGTGCTCCCGTCTCGGGTCGTGTATATGGGTCTCCATGCTCCGTGTTCTCGTCATTCCTAGGCTGCGCTCCGCCCGCTCCTCCGGCTCGCTCGCTGCTCCATAGTTTCTGCCGGTGTGTGAGGGATCACTCCGGGGAGTGAGGGGCGGCTCAGGATATCGCGCTTCATCCCCCGATGATCATCGTCTGGTTCTGGTTTCATAAACCGGAACCTAATGGGATTTCCCAGGAGCCGCCACCAGGAATATGATCCGTTCTGACTCTCCCCGTGTTGGGTTACATTTACTGCTGTGAATCCTGCACCGATCGTGTGCCACGGGTCAAGGCTTAAGCCACGTGCAGATTCTTCCGGACCCCTCCTTTACGTGTCAGAATCTGTCACCGTTTTACTTTTTTTTAAAGGAAGTTATCCATCCTGATAAACCCGGGACGTTACTCCTAGATCCAGGCACCGGGACTGTGGGATCTGCTTATATCTTTTATCCATGGCCTCCTGCCTTCTAAAATCAACTTTTATAATTATGCTAAGAAATGGGGGTGTTACCAGAACCCCTCTGTGCTGTAGCTTCAGGCTATTACACTGTGCAGGAGAGGGAAGTGCTGAGGAGAGACAGTGTAACGGCCTGTGGAGTTGCAGCACGGAGGAGCTCTCGAAATGTCCATGAGAGCCCTTCAGGCTCATTAGCATAATTATAAAAGTTGATTTTAGAAAGGCCACAGATAAGATATATAAGATGCCACAGTCCCGGTGCCTGGATCTAGGAGTAATGTCCCTGCTTTATCAGGATGGATTTACTTTTAAGGATGTCTGAGCACATTGCAGTTGCAGCACTATGTCCTGCATTGGGGGCTTCTATAGATGTGTATGGGGTCTCTACTGTACATACAGGGGTATTCTATGAAGGACATGGAGGATGTGCACCTATGGGTATCTGTGCACGTTGTGAGATGGTGGCTGCACTTACCCCAGGGGCAGTTCCTCAGCTCTGACTCGTGCACACCAGGCGGCAGTGTCCTATGATGATATATTCGCTGTATTACGTGTGCCGGCACCCTGCGGGGCTGCAGCGGAGCACCCTAATATAGGTGCACTATAGTACCCGCTGCCATATTGGCTTCTCCTTGCACCCTAGGGCTGTACAGTGAGTGAAGCTCGGCTCTGCAGGCCAGGTATGACACGCGGTGACCTGAGAGCTCCGGTGTACATTACTGAATGGGGAACTGGAGATGGGCACAGACGTCACCTGTCGTCCTGTGATAAACGCTCCGGCTCCGGGTCATCCGCTTCTCCTGCTCTTCCTTTCTCCGGCTACTCTGTGGCCGTGCAGCGCGTGGATCTTTCTATGGCGCAGTTCACACCTGCTCCCGGGCTTCTCGTTACACCGTGTTGTATGTATGTAGCAGATTTAGTCTTTGCTCCGCTACATACTTTGCTCTCAATTTACAGGGCTTTGATTATCAGGGAAATGGGTCAATTTGTTCCATAAACTTTTGGATTGTTTTGTATTTCTCCGCTCTGTGTCCTGGAGTAATGTGGGAGCCCCTGGGCCCCTGCCTGTTGTGTGGCCTCGGCTCCGGCCTTGGTCCTGAGTGGCCATGTGCTGACAGGGCTGCGAGCAATAAATAGCCTGGCAGGACGCCCGTCGCCATCAGCCGGTATCTGCCTGGAGTCCACTCGTGGCCCGACCCGCTCCGTCCCAGGATTAACCCCTCCGGTGCTCTGCATAGAAGGTCTTCCCTGTGTAAGAGGAGTATTAATACTCGGGGGCAGGAGGGGTCTGGATGGTGATGGGATTGTTGGTGGCTGATGATGTGACTGTGTCTTATTACTTGTGGTCTCACCGTCCTCGTATGTTCTCTTCCAGGCGCACATAAAATTCCCCATAGATTATCCGTATTCTCCGCCCACTTTCCGTTTCCTGACAAAGATGTGGCACCCCAATATATACGAGGTAAGAACATGATGGAAAATACAGAACTCGTGTGGTCCCCCTGGCCGGTACTGATACCGAGAGCTTCAGGATAGATCGAGAATATCAGATTGTTGGGGGGTCTGACACCCGGAAATGGCCCTGATCCGCTCCAGCGGGCGGCCTCGTATACCAGTCCCTTCTCTATGTATAACCTATGTACGGGCTACTGATTAAACAGTCAGAGGGTCAAGGTGATGGATCTGTAAAAACAACCAGAAAAGATCGAGAACCATAAGTATCCGGCCTCTGAGCTGATCATTCCCGGCCCAATTCTTGGTTCCAGATGACGGTTTGGGTCAGATCGGCTGCTTCTAGGGAAATGTAGAATCACATGACGACCCTTCACATGGTGGGATGGGATGGTGGGATTCCCTGGTCGCTCTGTAACGACCCTTCGCATGGTGGGATGGGATGGTGGGATTCCCTGGTCGCTCTGTAACGACCCCCTTCCTTCTGTGTTCTTAGAATGGTGACGTCTGCATCTCGATCCTTCACCCGCCTGTAGACGACCCACAGAGCGGAGAGCTGCCTTCAGAGAGGTGGAACCCCACCCAGAACGTCAGGTAGGTGGGAAGGCTGAGTAATGGCTGTAAGCTGCCTCCATTGGCTAAATCCACTTTTATGCATTGGAGACCCGAGAGTTGAGTATTGGTCACCACAGGAGGTCTCCCGGCCTTGAGTCACTCACAGTATTTTTTTATTTATTGGGCTTTTTCATTGATGACCCTTTACCTTAAAGGGCATCTACCACCAGGATGAAGGACTGTATGCAAATTAGCCTGAGGGGCTCCAGGCTCCATTATCACCTGTGGAGCCCCTCAGGCTTCAGCCTGGTGGTAGATGCCCTTTAACTGCAGTTGCAGCCCCAGCCCAAAGTGGCTTTTTTGAGATGGGTAGAACCCGAATGCTGAAACCTGCAACATTGCGGGTTGGGTCCTTTCAACCCTACTTTCCACCCCAAAAAAAAGGTGATTCTGCGTAGATTTTGGAGACTTTAGATCCGTACCATGTAGAGCGGAGAACTATGGCAAACAATCTGCAGATAATATCCGCTTCCATGTGGAATTGTTTGGGACAGTCAGAGCAGGAACTTCATTGGTTACAAAGTTCCTATAATTCCCAGAGATGCGGATGATCCGCTGCATATCCTGATCCATTCTACAGCAAATCCGGAGAAATTGATCTGCTGCGGGATAATCTGCTGCGGCACAATCTGCACCCTATCTGGTGGCTTTCATTGCAGATCTCCATGTAGAACGCCCATGTGCTGCCATGTCACCTCTTGTCTCCTCCGTAGGACGATCCTGCTGAGTGTCATCTCCCTCCTCAACGAACCCAACACCTTCTCTCCGGCCAACGTAGACGCGTCAGTAATGTTCAGGAAATGGAGGGACAGTAAAGGAAAAGACAAGGAATACGCCGAAATCATCAGGTGAGCCCCCGCCCGTCCTGTAGGGAGGATGTCCCCTGTGTAATGAGGTGTCACCGGCCTCTTCTCATCCGTTGTCTCCTCAGGAAACAAGTGTCGGCGACCAAAGCCGAAGCGGAGAAAGACGGAGTGAAAGTTCCCACCACCCTGGCGGAATATTGCATCAAAACCAAAGTGCCTTCTAGTGACAACAGCTCAGACTTGCTATACGACGACTTGTACGACGACGACATAGATGACGACGAGGAGGAGGAGGAGGACGCCGACTGTTATGACGACGACGACTCCGGGAACGAGGAGTCGTGACGCTCGCCACCGCGCGTGCTCTTTGCTCTCTCTCTCCTTTCTCACGGCCTGACCCTATGACCTTCCTGCGCTCCGACCCTCGGCCTCTCCCCGACCTCCTCCCTTGCTGACTTCGGGCCACATATGGAGACGTGTTGCCCCGGGGGGCGTCCTGCCGGCCTCCACGGATATAAAGAGACCAGTCTTCTGGCGGATAGCGCGGTTGCACACTTGGAATTTTTTGTTGTTTTTCTTTCCTTGCTCCATTTCTACGGACCTTTTACAAGCAGAATACAAGGGATGTGGGGAAAACGTGGCACCTCACGGAATCTCTCAAGTTCTCGTTGCCGCAAACGTCTGGGGGGGGCAAAAATAGTTTTGTTTTTTTTGTTTTACTTTTTAATCACTTCCTTTTCCTGTTTATATTTGAAACAAAAAAAAAAATAGGCAAAAAAGAAAAAAAAAATTACAAAAAATGTCAAACTGACGGCTCGACTTTGGTTTGGTTCACGTTTCGACCTGCGTGGATGTTCTTCAGCCGGAGAAATGTCGCTGTTCTGCTAATTCCCCTTGTCCGGAGGGTCTCTGGTTTTTGTCTTTTTTTGGGGGGGGGGGGGATTTTCTTTTTTTCGGAAATATTTTGTAGCTTTTTATCCTCCTCCCACACAACAGACTGGAGTCATCGCTTCAGGTTCATGCCAAGGGTCTCGCTCCAGTGTTTTCCATGTTCTGTTTACCTCAGCCAGACCATCACCCCCCCCCCCCCCCCTCCCGAAACCTCAAGAAAAATCTGTGATAAGGCTGCATTTCCAACATGGCGTCTCCGCGGAGCCGGGGGCGCGCTCACTACTACTAGTACTGCTGCTGCTGCTGCTGTTTGTGCTGATGGCTTTTGTGATGTCATTAAAGGTTTGAAAAAAAAAAAAAAAAAAATTCTATAGAAAAATCTATATAAACTGTATATATGAAGCTATAAGAGGAGCGGAGGAGAGAACGGAAGATGCGTTGGGGGTTTGCGGCACAGTTTCCGGCACCATTTTGCTCCATCCTTTAGGCCACCCAGGAGATGTCTGTGTCAGAGGTCACGGCTTTGCAAATTTTGTTTTTATTTTATTTGACATTTTTTAGAATGATCTCTTTTTTTTTTTTTTCCCTCCTTTGTATCACGGACACTCATGTCATCCCAGCAGTGGCGGGGCTCTCGTGGTATGTCTGTATGTGGGTGTCTATCACTGTTGTTAAGCAGAAGAGGACAAATAAAGTCAAAAGAAAAAAAAAATGAAAAAAACAATCGGTGCCTGATGCTGTTTTGGGGGGTTGGTTCTGCGCTGCAAGAGTCGGCAGCCGTATGGACGCATTGTTATACGGTGATTTCTGCACGGGTGAACAATGGGCAAACTGGTCCAAGGTCGGCTGTGGTTGGTCCTGGTGAATCCTGGATCATGTACTGGCCACATTCATGGGCCAACCATAGTGTAGGGGCTGGTACTCTGAACAACTTAGTGATATGATACACTGTCACAGGGCAGGGAAGCAGGGACTCCTTGTATCTAATCTCTGATACTCCGAGTCCCCGGTGCTTTGGTTGGTCCTTGAATCCTGGATCATGTACTGGCCACATTTATGGACCAACCATGGTGTCGGGGCTGGTACTCTGAAGTGCATAGTGATCTGATACACGGAGTCCCAACTCACAGGGCAGGGGAGCAGGGACTCCTTGTATCTTCTCTGATGCTCGGATTTCCCAGCGCTATAGTTAGTCCATGAATCCTGGATCATGTACTGGCCACATTCATTTGCCAACCATAGTGTCGGGGCTGGTATCCTGAAGAACATAATGATGTGATACACTGTCACAGGGCAGGAAAGCAGGGACTCCTTGTATCTAATCTCTATGATGCTCAGAGTCCCGGGCTCTATGGTTAGTCTGTGAATCCTGGATCATGTACTGGCCAGATTCTTGGACCAACCATAGTGTCTGGGCTGGTATCCTGAAGTACATTATGATATGATACATGGAGTCCCAACTGTCATAGGGCAGGAAAGCAGGGACTCCTTGTATCTTATCTCTGATGCTCTGAGTCCTGTCCCCGGCGCTATGGTTGGTCCGTGAAATCTGTCCGGTGTGTTCTTCTGGCCTAATTCTGATGGGGAGCCCCGACTCCCTCCCTCTTGTCTCATCAGAGGAAACCTGACGACTTATCCCTCTGACTGCTTCTGTCCATGTATAAATGGGTCGGGTGAAATGACTGGAATATGTGGGGCCACCTTCGATGTTGTGGGGTTAAGGATGTACTGGATCTTCTGATATAGTCTGTAAAACGTAACAGTCTTGGGCCCAGTTCTTGCTGCTGTTTTGAACTTTTTTTTTTTTTTTTTTAAAAGGGGTCTTCCCTTCTGGGCCTTCACATTAAATTCATTTGCCATATGGAAAGATTTCTTCAATTGGATATTATTAAAAAAAATGTTCCTGTGTGAAGATAATTTCTTATTAAATGTAGCCATTTGTCCCTTAGCAGCGAGATGGCTTCCTTGGATACGACCACCTCACATTTTGGCAGCGGTGGCCAGACATGGTGTATTGAGTCCTGCCTGACCTCCTGGATTCTGCAATCATTACCACAGGACGGCCGTGGGACCTGCAGTAACTCCTCGGACATTTAATATACAAAAACTTTTTTTTCACTCCAGCAGAGGTGGTCGTATCCAAGGACACAGCCTTGTTTCTAAGGGACCTTATGATTACATTTATGAGAAATTCTCTTTTTTTTTTTTTTTTAATAACCTTTAATTGAAGAAATGTGTATATATATGGCAGATTAATTGAAGAGGACCTGTCACCCCATTTATCGTCACTAGGAGATGTTACTAAAGTGCGCAGCTCCTAGTGCTTGAACAAACGCCACAGTGTTAGAGTGATGGCGTTACTGGAAACCTCCGATAACGCTATCAAACACTGCGGCGAGGTACAGTGTAATTGTTTGACAGCTTTGCATATTCATGAGGGGGCGGGGTTGGGGCGTGGCTAGGGGCAGTGACTGTCGCCTAGTGTGCGGCAGTCACTGTCGGCCTATGGAGCGAGCAGGGCGGTCCGGGGAAGAGGCAGTGCCTCGGACCGCCCCCTCATGAATATGTTGGACAGCTTTGTGAGCAGTCCAATGATTACACTGTACCCCGCCGCAGTGTTAGATAGCGTTACCGGAGGTTTCCAGTAACGCCATCACTCTAACACTGCGGCGTAGTAAGCAGCTCCTAGTGCCGAAAATTTAGGTGACAGACATGTGATTGTCCAGACGAGAGGAGAAGACCCCTTTAATGTATCCGTCAGAAGCTGCTCCATAAAGGTTGGATACATTGTTACAATGTTTACGTTGAAGTCAATGGGAGACGGAGAATTTAAATAATCCGTTATTACATCCGGTATGTAAGACCGAGCGCTATAGACGGTCACAAGGCACAAGTTCTGTAGAACTCGCATTGCACTGACGCACTGGGGCTCATTTACTTAGGTCCTTGCGCCAGTTTTCTGTTGGACTTTGCACGTTCTTCCTAGTGCCAACTCCTTGTGCAGGTATTTAAGAAGTGTCCGCGCCACATTTTATGTTGCACGCGATCATTTTGCTTCGCAGCTGCACGATTTTTGCAACAAATTTCTGCCCTGAAGGAGGCGTCCGGTGGTGAGTCGGACAGTGCGCCAAATTTATCATGCAAAGTCCACGTTGTTGCACGCCCCATGTTAAAGGTGCATCAAAGAAAAAAAAAGAGGAGGTGCCCTCTGTCGGGCGAGTGCAGAGGGCACCAGATTCATGCAGAACATGACCCAAAAATCCTGAATCTGGCGCCCCCTGCAGACCACACAGGACACTGCGCATGGTGCACCCCCCCTGCGCAGCACTTAGTAAATGCGCCCCAGTGTATTCAATAGGTTTTGTCAGACTTTTTTTTTTTTTTTTTTTTTTTTTACGCACATGAAAACCTGAGCGAGCGCTGCTTTTGCCAGTCACACGTGTGAACCGCGCTCTAAAAAAGTCTACGGAGACGCATCTAAAACGCTTTGCACGCTGAGAGTTTTTCACTGTTGAATCGCTACCACGTACGTCAGTCCTTTTTTTTTTTTCTGATTTGAAATCAGAAAATCGCTGAATTTTCAGCAAATTTTTAAATTTTTTTTCTTAATAAAAAACATTTTCAACCAAAATCTATCACTAAGGTGAAGTGCATCATGTCACAAAAAAAAAAAAAAAAAAAATCTGAAAATCCCCTCGGTACGTGATCGCGTTCCTGAAGGTGAAAATAAGCCTTAAGGGTTAAATGTAATAATTCTTTATTTATATAGCGCACACAGATTACGCAGCGCTGCACAAGCATGACAAATTGGTCCCTGTCCCCATGGGGCTCACAATCTAAACAACCTAACAGTGTGTTTTTGAAGTGTGGGAGGAAACCGGAGTACCCGGAGGAAACCCATGCAAACACGGAGAGAACATACAAACTCTTTGCAGATGTTGACCTGGGTGGGATTCGAACCCAGGACCCCAGTGCTGCAAGGCAGAAGTGCTACCCACTCAGCCACCATGCCGCGTGAACAGAGCCCTAGATCTCGCCGTGTGGCACCCGCAGCGCTGATCACCTCCGTTGGGGGTTTATGTGGAAGATTAGAAAACTACGGAGGGTCCCGCGTGTGCCTATTATTCCTTTACTTCCCCCTCTTGCGTTATTCTCCAGATCTTCTCCTTCGTGTGGCGGTCGCCTGCCGCTTTTTTCCGAGAGGGACTGGAATCTGGTGCAGAAAAACGAGAACATGGACTAACGCAGTTCCGTAAAAAGTTTAGCCCTATTTTATATACTAAGTTAAAAAAAAAAGTTGATTTCTTTAAAGAGAACCCGTCAGCCGCATAAAAGGCGCTGGGGACACTGAAATAAGCGGCTCCTAGTGCTACAGCGTGTGCCGCAGGGTTACACCCAAACCTCCGATAACACCAGCAGACACTGCCGCGATGTACAATAGAAACGCCGGATCGTGCTGGAAGTTGTCCGACATATTCATGAGGGGGCGGGATTAGGGGTGGTGACCGCAGTATGAAGCTCGGCAGCCACTGCCGGACTATGGAGTGGGCGGGGCAGTCTGGGGAAGAGGCAGTGCCTCCGGCCGCCCACTCATGAATACACCCCCCCCCCCCACACACACACACACACACACACACCAAGGCCTCAACACCAGCTCTACAGAGGAGACTGCAGGAAAGCCAGGCAGGACCTCCTAAGGCTCAATGATGGTTTCTACATGTATCGTTAGAGGAGATGCGGGGGGGGAGGAGCATAAAACATAAAGGGGTTGGACAATCTGTTACCCGAGGAGTCTTTACTGTCTGCTGGATATTTCCTGAATGTTCCTCAAGTGATTCCGCAGTCCTGATACTTCTGTGCTGTGTGCAGACTCTCTGTGATTCTTTGTGTCTGAGCTCTGCTGAATAGGAGGAGCTGTAGCAGGAGATTAAGACTCATCCTGATCCCACTTCCTGTCTCTGTCAGTGAGTACAGACACGAGAGAGACAACGGGAGACGCCATGAGGAAAGCCTGGGGGGAAGCGACCCCTGCACTCTGCATGACCCCAGGAGAGGGATTGGCCCTTCCGGAAGCTTCTTTCTAGACTAGAAAATTGATCCGGGTGACGACCTCATGAAGCTAAAGGAGGCGACTGAAACCTCCAAAATAATTCTATTTTTTGTACTTTTTAGTTTTTGGGTCTTGAATATGAATGTACAATGTGGGGGGGTGGGGGGGTGGGGTGGGAGGAAAAGTCCGGACTCTTATGTTTCCTTCCATCTCAGACGTCGTGTTGGTCCAGATGTGACGTTAGTCCTGAGAGAATCGGATGCAGGACCCGCCACCCGCGTCGGGGCTTTCGTTAAGGTCTCCTGAGGCCGCGTTCACACGCTGCGTTATTAGGGGCGGTCCGTAGGTTTCCCCCGTGGTCACGTGTTGGGGTCACATTGCATTTCCATGGCGTTCGTTATCATGTGATCAGGATTGGAGGCTCTGACTGCATCTCAGGACACAATGGGGCAGATTTACTTACCAGGTCCTGTCGCGATCCCGCGGCGTGTTGTCCGATGCTGATTCGGGTCCAGCCGGGATTCACTAAGGTCGTGCGCCCGATGTCCACTAGGAGTCGCTGCTGCGCTGAAGTCCGCTGGAGTTCACGGAAGTTCACCATCCGATGCTCGGTGCAGGTAAGCGCGTGTCCAGCGACACTTATTTTTTTAAATTTAATACCGCAGTTCCGTTGCATGCATGCCGGCGCCGATGCGCTACAATCCAATCGCGTGCACCAAAATCCTGGTGGTTTGGAGCAGTGGAGGGGCTTAGTTACAGCGCCCCTGGTGGTCTGGAGCAGTGGAGGGGCTTAGTTACAGCGCCCCTGGGGTGGTCTAGAGCAGTGGAGGGGCTTAGTTACATTGCTCCTGGTGGTTTAGAGCAGTGGAGGGGCTTAGTTACAGCGCCCACGGAAAACAGATCATTTAAAATACAAGTCAATGTGAAATCATTGTAGCTACATTTCCTTCAGGGCGGCTTCAAACGTGGAAATGGATCCATATGCAACATCCCCCACAGGGGCCTAGCCTTTTCTCGGGGCCTGGAGTCAGCCGGGGCCCGCAGTACCTGAGTGGCTGGCGGTTGTGGCCTAGGCACACTGATGTCACGGTGCTTGGTATGGGGACTGGAGGGCTGTCCTACAGCCTGGCAGGTCTCCAGCAGGGTGGTGTTGGCAAGAAATGATGAGGGAGAGGCTGCTATAGCGGATCTCCCTGGGGCAACCCCTTAATGTCCCGAGTGTGAGTCTCTGGGTGATGGACAGGGTGCCGGTGATGATGGCAGCTGTAGTAGCAGGGACCAGACGGAGGCAGAGGTTGAACAAAAACAACTTACAGTTCTTTATTGGAACCAACAGGAACCGCAGCAACGTGCCTTTAACAGAGTAGTGGAGTGCTGAGATGCAGTTGGAGGGAGCCACAGGAGGGATCCTCAGCCTGGATGCAAAGGGCAGGCTGGGAGGTAGCTGTGTCCTAATTGGAAGCTTCAGCTTTATCCTGGAGTGCTTCAGGTATCACCCTTGAAGGTAGGATGATACCCCTTTCCTCACTAACTCTTACCCGGTGGTAACTTGGCGCGCGTCATCCGTCCTGATGTACGTCCTGGTGACGAAGGCTCGGGTCAGTCACGATGCAGCCGTGCCCAGAAGGGCCTCCGGACCGCTGAGCGGAGACCACTCTGTTCTCCAGAACTTCCAGAACCTCCGGTTGTTCCACGGAAGGGAATGGCCGAGCCCCACATGGTGTTGACCTCACTGTCCAAGATCCACACTCGTTCTGGCGTTTCGTTGAGGCGGGGCAGGAAGTCCGCCTCGTGCCAGAGGGAGAGTCCAAGTCCTTCCCCCAAGAGCTGTGGCGGGCTCTATTTTTTTCTTCCCACAGGAGGCGGGGTTCGCGCCATTCGCGCGTGGGTGAGCTTGGTGTGTCATCTGGGTTTCCCGCCAGTGAAGGTTTTGGCGGGCTGGAATTACTTGCTGCGCCACAGTTTTCGTGAGGTAAAATGTTCAGGCGCGGCAGCGGCGGATGTAGCAGAGCTGCAAAGTTCTTTGCAGGGGTTAACCTCTTGAGTGTTGGAGCGGGTGCTCGACAGCACGTGGCAGCAGTATACAGTTCAATGCAGAAACCACAATCACTTGGGCCTAAACCCGAATGCAGCAGGGTTGGCAGCACAGTCTTTTCAATAAAGGATAGTCTTTAATGCCAGAATAAGGCACAGAAGTATAATCCTGTTCGTGATCCACTTGTGATGTAGTGACCTGCTGTGGGGCTGACTAGACCCTACACAGGCTGCAAGCTACATGGTGGGACGTATTCGCAACCACTCCTCCGCCTTGCATCGGCGAGGGTGTTGCATACCCCCGGGGCAATTGAAAGAGCCGCCCTCGGCTCGACTACGGATGGTTTGGGGCGCAGAGGTAGATAAGGGCACTTCTGTGAAGTGCAGGCTACATGATCTGTAGGGACAAACCGCCCATGGTCCTGGAGACAGGCACCTGGGTTGGTGTCTGACTAAGAGAAGGACATGTAAATGCGAAGTATGACAGTTGGTCGCTAACGCCATTTAACCGAACTGTACAGTAGGAAAGGTGTGGTGTCATGTCCTGTAATCCACTCCTTGCACCAAGGCCTGTATATTTGTTATGTAAACACTTCTTCCCTGGCGACAAATATATAGTGTGTGTATATGCATTACATTGGCATATGTGACACAATGAGACATTATACAATGTACAAGTACCTGCCGACTGACATTCTTACCCTTGTATGAGTGGCATCCAGGTGCTATCTCTGTAACACCCCCGGTCCCCTAAGGACCCGCAGTTTACGGACTACCCCCACTTGCAAACCTCGGTTTGAGGCATAAGATAGCGGTCAGGGTTTTACATAGAGACGGTCCGACACAGCCACACTACAATCTGAAAAGCCTATAAAAGGTTAGTGCAAACTACTGACATAAATTGACAGTGTGCAAACATGTTGTAAACTCGCATTGGCTTAGGAGCCCAATGGGTACACATCTTAAACGTTACAAACGGTACAGATAGGTAGGCTACTCAGGGTAGCAGAATAAAATGTCTCTTTACCTGGAAAGGAAAAGGCATAAAAGTGCATGTAGAATGTCCGTACCTAAAGGGAAGGCATTAAGTACAATTAAGACAATAGCAATGAAATATCAACTTTTCCCTGGTAGTATCTGGCAAAAGTCTCTCAGAAGGTCTCTAATGACAAAGTCCATCTTCTGGGTACAGCCCTTGATGTGGGGAAAAGTGCAATAAAATATGCAAAGGGTCTCCTCTTTGTGTAGAGGGACAGAGTCCTTTGTAGGAATCTCTGCTGTGGCAGAGGAAGAGGTGCTACCATAGCACATGACAGTGGGCAGTTCAAGGAGTATCTCTTGACTGAGATAAATAAGGGTGAGAGTCCCAGGAAAGTCTCTGGCTCTTTAGGGATAGGCAGAAATAAATATTTACAATAGGCACAGTACCTGAAGAGGGCTACAGCCCATCAGGGGTTAATCAGATGCATCCTCACTGGGTTCAGCAGGGACAGGATCCAAAGTCAGCAGGGAATCCTGTGCATCCTCAGCGGTGGTAGGAGCCGGCTGGGGACACCCGGTGGCAGTAGCAGGTATTGCAGATTCAGCAGCATCCTCCTGACATTCAGGGGGAGGCGCGCTGTCGCCCGGGGTGTCAGCTGTTCCAACCGGGGGCTCAACAGAGCCAGGGACCACAGAGGGGTCCAGAAAGAAATAAATGGGATCCTGCGGCAGCGCCGCGGCTCCCTCCAGCTCCGATTCTTCTGGGGCCGGGTCGTCACCCCACTGGTAACCGGCAGGTGGAGATGAGGGTCGCAAACCGGGATATCCTCCCCCACGGAAGAACTGCGGGATCTGGCAATGCTCCCTGCAGGGGAGACGGTGGGGGTGGCGCCCTGGATCATGCCCGGCCCATGGATAGCAATGGGGCCTTTATTCACGATCACCGTGGATGGGGCATTCACGTGGGTCACCGCCCGGGGACTCGCAGCCGAGCAAGAAGAGGTATTCGGAGACTCCGGCCATTCGTCGTCCTCGTACAGCTCATCACACGACGGGTAGCAGTCCTCATCAGAGTCCGGGATCCGGATCACGCCAGCTGCCCACGGCCCTCGAGGTCCTTCCTGCAGGGAAAACTCAATGCATTCCCCCGGCCTCAGATTATGGAGTCTCTCCGGCAAATCAGGCCTTTTGACGGACCGGCGGGGAATAAATACCTCCCGTCCGGTATAGTCCTGAGTGGCAAAGCCATAGCCACGCTGCCGGTCAAAGTACCGGACCATGCCGGTGGTGCGGTTCTGCTTCACCCATGCTCCTTCTTTAGATCGGCCGGCCATGTAGCGCTGGGCCTCCTTTTCTCGGCGTCGCTGTTCCGAGAAAGCGTCTCGGAGTTGCCGGCGGAGGGCCTCACCTCGGCCTCGAGGCTGCGGAGGTGCCGGTGCTGAAGTAGGTCTCTCCGGTGTAGGCTCTGGTCTTGCAGGTTGTCGGGCAGGTGCCGGAACTGGAGCAGGAGCAGCCGGAGGGTCAGGAACCACAACAGCAGGTATGGCAGGCTGGTCGGCAGGAGCAGTAGGCCTCGGTGCAGGTTGCACGGCAGCAGTAGGCCCAGGCGCTGGCTCGACAGGAGTCGGGGCTTCCCCACGTGGCGCCTCCACGTGGGCCCGCGGTGCCAGCATGGTAGCCGGGAGAGGCACTAGGAACCGCCCGGGTGGTACTTGGCGCTCCGTCACCGTCTGGAGGTACGTCCTGGTGACGAAGGCTCGGGTCAGTCCACGATGCAGCCGGTGCCCAGCGAAGGGCCTCCGGACCGGCTGAGCGGAGACCACAATCATGTTCTCCAGAACTTCCAAGAACTCCGGTTGTTCCACGGAAGGGAATGGCCGAGGACCCCACATGGTGTTGACCTCACTGTCCAAGATCCACACTCGTTCTGGCGTTTCGTTGAGGCGGGGCAGGAAGTCCGCCTCGTGCCAGAGGGAGGAGTCCAAGTCCTTCCCGCCAAGAGCTGTGGCGGGCTCTATTTTTTTCTTCACCACAGGAGGCGGGGTTCGCGCCATTCGCGCGTGGGTGGAGCTTGGTGTGTCATCTGGGTTTCCCGCCAGTGAAGGTTTTGGCGGGCTGGAATTACTTGCTGCGCCACAGTTTCGTGAGGTAAAATGATTCAGGCGCGGCAGCGGCGGATGTAGCAGAGCTGGCAAAGTTCTTTGCAGGGGTTAACCTCTTGAGTGTTGGAGCGGTGCTCGACAGCACGTGGCAGCAGTAATACAGTTCAATGCAGAAACACACAATCACTTGGGGCCTAAACCCGAATGGCAGCAGGGTTAGGCAGCACAGTCTTTTCAATAAAGGATAGTCTTTAATGCCAGAATAAGGCACAGAAGTATAAATCCTGTTCGTGACGCCACTTGCAACATCCCCCACCGGGGCCTAGCCTTTTCTCGGGGCCCGCAGTACCTGAGTGGCTGGCGGTTGCGGCCTAGGCACGCTAGTGTCACGGTGCTTGGTATGGGGAACCGGAGGGCTGTCCTACAGCCTGGCAGGTCTCCAGCAGGTGGTGTTGGCAAGAAATGATGAGGGAGAGGCTGCTATAGCGGATCTCCCTGGGGCAACCCTTTGGTGTCTAGAGTCCACCCTGGTGGACAGGGTGCCTGTGATGATGGCTGCCATAGTAGCAGGGACCAGACGGAGGCAGAGGTTGAACAAAAACAACTTATAGTTCTTTATTGGAACCGACAGGAACCGCAGCAACGTGCCTTTAACAGAGTAGTGGAGTGCTGAGATGCAGTTGGAGGGAGCCACAGGAGGGATCCTCATCCTGGATGCAAAGGGCAGGCTGGGAGGTAGCTGTGTCCTAGAAGGATGCTTCAGCTTTATCCTGGAGTGCTTCAGGTATCACCCTGGAAGGTAGGATGATACCCCTTTCCTCACTAACTCTTAGCTATTAGCTCCACTCTTCAGGCAGGGGCTAGGCTCTTCCTGCTCTGGTCTGGTATGCTAGCTGTATAGAGTTTAGACTGGAGTTACTCCAGTCTGCTTCTGCAGACTCCTAGGTCTGACTGCTCTCTACTAGTGTCCTGCAGACCTTCTGGTGTGACTGGAACTGAGCTCTAGAACATTCCTGGCCAGGGGTTTGGTTACTCCCCACTGGTCAGGTGGTGGCTGCTCCTCCAATTACATCTCAGCTTACAGAAAACAGAGTGTAATACATGTGATTGGATGACACATATGACATCACACAAAACACTTAACTCCTGCCTTACCAGGCAGGATCTACCACTGCAATGTTCCCCTGTATCCTATAAGGACTATGTAGTGTGATGTAGTGACCTGCTGTGGGGCTGACTAGACCCTACACAGGCTTCAAGCTACATGGTGGGACGTATTCGCAACCACTCCTCCGCCTTGCATCGGCGAGGGTGTTGCACATATGTCAGGTGATTTCCCAGACTGCACTTCTTTCACAGGCTGGGAGTCCTAGCATCACATCGAAATATGATAGAAGGACTCCCCCTGCAGCACCTGTAACATTAATGATGACTAAGGCTCAAGACAACCTCAGCCCTTCTGGTCCCGTAGTCCATTGTTTAGTGTCTGTGACTGAGCCCTAAATTTGGAAGGAGTAGGACCTGCTATAACTATTCTGGGAACGGGAAGTCATCCTAAACACGGATCCTTGTGCATGAGCCAGCAGAAGAGATAAACGGCCACGTGAGGGTAGCCTTAAACGCAACCCACCCACCAAATCTTATACTCAGACAGACCTTCACCCATGAAGTCCTTGAGCCATTTTAGGACCTTTGAAGGTCCTCCAAAGATCTTGAAAATGCAGACTGACAGCAGCAGAAGCAACGCATCCTGTGGGTACACCCTAGGAAGGTTCCCCTAGACTGGGGGCTGATGCTATTAGATGTGAAAGGGTTAATATTTTGGATGCTATTGCACTGTAATAGGGTTGGTGATCTGTGCCCCCTCCCTGTTACCTCCTGATGTCCTCCCCTCCTATATGGCTGATGACATGTTCTCTTCCTCTTTTAGGCGACACTCAAGCGGTCCCTCCCTCCCTTTGTTATTGAGATGTTGTGTCATTTTGTAATGTTTTTCCTTTGTATTTTATAGTTACTTTCCAGTCCCAGCAGGCGGAATGCTGGGAGATGTGAGATGGTGGGGGCTCGGTTGGCCGACTTGCCAGCTGGGAGTCCAGGCCTTCAGCTTCCAGAGCTCGGATGTGTGATTCTATCCCAAATGCCTGATTTTTGGATATTACGGGTCAATATATATAAAAAATAAAGCTGTGACCTAATTTTTCACCCAGCGAGAAGCTGGGTTATTACATGAGGTTATTACATGAGGTTATTACATGAGGTTATTACATGAGGTTGTTACACGAGGTTATTACATGAGGTTATTACATGAGGTTGTTACATGAGGTTGTTACATGAGGTTATTACATGAGGTTATTACATGAGGTTGTTACATGAGGTTGTTACATGAGGGTGTTATATGAGGTTATTACATGAGGTTGTTACATGAGGTTGTTACATGAGGTTATTACATGAGGTTGTTACATGAGGTTGTTACATGAGGTTGTTATATGAGGTTATTACATGAGGTTGTTACATGAGGTTATTACATGAGGTTATTACATGAGGTTGTTACATGAGGTTGTTATATGAGGTTATTACATGAGGTTGTTACATGAGGTTATTACATGAGGTTATTACATGAGGTTGTTACATGAGGTTGTTACATGAGGTTGTTATATGAGGTTATTACATGAGGTTGTTACATGAGGTTATTACATGAGGTTATTACATGAGGTTGTTACATGAGGTTGTTATAACAAGCCCCAAAGCAAATAGCGAAGGGGCTGAGGACTGTAGGGGGTATGGAATCCAGTCACACTGATTGTTAATCTTAAGCGAGGGATAGTTTATTTGGACAGATAAGTATGAGTAATGTTTCGGTCAAACACTGACCTTCGTCAGATACCGTTTGCGTTAAGAAGTATTTGTTAGAGCTGCTATGCAGGTATTTAGCGCTTGTGGGGATAGCGGAACCACCGCTCTGTAGTCTAGGACGCATCTCTGATCTGTCTTATCTCTCTCTATGGGGGATATTCATCATACGCTGGGGCAGTCCCACCCTCCCTCCCTACAAGGTTCAGTTTTATGTTGTACTGTTAACATTTTCTATGTTTTATAGCCCTGATGTCACAGATGGCAGAAAGAAATGGAGAGAGGATGGATGTGCAGCTCATCTGGCCGACTTGTCATCTGGGAGTCCGGATGGGCATAGTGCAGTACGAGCCGTTTTTCTTATGGAGATTTACCTAAAAATGTGTTTGATGTTGAGATTACCGCTTTTTATAAATAATGGTGTCATCTGGGAGTCCAGATGTGCACTTGAGTCATGTTTGTCACTGTGGAGATATACTTTGGAAAGTGTATGATGAGATTTCCGGGTTTCATAACGAAGTCACAGCTGGTGGTGAGAAATGGAGAGAGGATGGAATACTGCTTTGCTCGTCTGGTCGACTTGTCATCTGGGAGTCCGGATGGCCATAGTGCAGTACGAGCCGTTTTTCTTTGCTGTGGAGATTTACATTAAAATGTGTATAATGCTGAGATTTTCGAGTTTTATAACAATTTATATTTATATCAAGATATGTGATAGTAAAGCTGTGACCGGTTTCCACCAGCCAACATGAGCCTCAGTGTCAATTATTTCATTATAGCTATTGGGAAAATGGTGTTTTATGTGGGTTATTCAAGAAAGTGCCCGGGAGTGTAAGGGGAAGGTGGTTATGGATTTCGCCAGTCTGACAGAGGACGTGTAACACTGGGCCCATGAGCTGACGAGCCACAGCATGATGGTCAGGAGAGGTGGCCGCTAGTCTGAGGACCCTCTGGACCACCGCGGGAGATGGTACTACACCTGGGACCGGAGTCTAAGTGGCACCTGGTCTTCACCAGAGCCCGCCGCAAAGCTGGATGGTCTTGCTGTGGCGGGGTACCACCAGGTCGTTCCACAGGTGCAACTAGCCTGCAGTGGCAGCCAAGGTAAGTAGTGCAGAACACAGTCCGTGCCCGGGGTGACAGCGGGAGAACAGCGCTGGAGAGAACCCTGGAACTCACAGCAGGAACCCGGGAGCAGGCACACGGAACAGGAACGCAGGAACGGAAATGAGCCTGTCCCCTTCCCCTGCAGCGCCTTGTACTACTGTACATGCACCCACCACATGGCCCCCATAGTGCTGCCAGGCAGGGAGTAGCTCTAGTGCATCCCCAGCAGCTGCTTGTACTACTTTACATGCACCCACCACATCACCTCCATAGTGCTGCCAGACAGGGAGTAGCTCTAGTGCATCCCCAGCAGCTGCTTGTACTACTGTACATGCACCCACCACATGGCCCCCATAGTGCTGCCAGGGCTTATCTATAGTACATCTCCTGCCCTGGCACCATCACTTACAGTGCCCTGAGCAGCACACCGCCCCCACCCTCACTGCCCTCTGCTTCTAGCAGCATATTTAACCCTTGCAGTGCTGCAGGGCAGAGGCTCAGCTGCAGTTATGAATCCCCAGCTCCCTACTCTGGCTGCTGGATACTTCCCTCACATGTGGTGCCCTTAACAAGCCCCAAAGCAAATAGCGAAGGGGCTGAGGACTGTAGGGGGTGGTTTCAAGCCTTCTGGTTGGCTGGTGGGGCTTGCCCCTTTACCCCTCCCGTGTGAGGTCACAGGAGGTGGTGTTTGGGGGCGGGTAAGGACCCGCCCGGTGGTTTTATAAAGTCCGAGAGCACGTGGGGGGGGCCTCTTTCCTTCTGCCCCTGGACCGAAGAGGCGAGAAGTCAGAGACCCCTCTCCAAATACCCAGCATGGCTTCCCTAGAAGATTAAATCCGTCAACGCGTGGCCCTGGATGGTTCAGCCATGCTGGATACCCTCCTGCGGCGCCCTGCTGCGGGGTCGGTTCAAGAAGTGGACGTCCCTGAAAAGGACACCCATCTCCTAGGACCGAATCCTCCTGCAGTGGCTTCCACCCTGGAGGGTACAGCCACCACCCCCGCCCGGCGGCCCGCCACCCTGTCACCACCACCCACCCAGTGCTCCTCACCTCCTCCACGGGAGCAGCTGGCAGAAGATGGAGGACGTCCCCTGAGGAAGATCATCACCTGCACCAGCCAGGAAGCGCGGCCCGGGCCAGAAGAAGATGGCGTCGCCCAGACCACGTGGGACGCCTTCTGCACCGGAGGATCGTCGTGGGATCCCTGTTGAGAAGTATGCAAAGGGTAAGCGCGTTGCATCCCCTGCCCAGCATCCCAACGCTCCTGCCTGCTCCTCTACCCTTCATCCCAGCGCTGCTGCCCGCTCACCTGCCCGGCACCCCAGCTCTGCGGCCCGCTCAGCCAGCGCGCCCCGTTCCGGTCCCCTTACCTTCAGACCAGGCCCCAGCCTGAAGTGGCTTCCAGCCCCGTGGCGCGGCCTCCTCAGCACGCGATCCCGCTCCCCCCGCCGTTCAGCTCTCTTCCGGCACCAGCCGGAGCCTGCGGCCTTCCCGCCCGGCCACGCTACGGTTCGGGCCTACTACGAGCCCAGGCGCCCTCTCCGACACCTATCCTCCTCCTGCTCCTCTCAGTCGCGGGGCCGGCCCTCCCCCAGCCATTCCGGCTGCTCTCCGGACCCCCTTTCTCCACGCGGCAGGCTTCAGGCCTCCTCGGCTCCCAAGCCAGGGCCTCCCGGCAGGCCTCGGGCCTGTACCCCAGCCAGCCCCGGGCCGGCCACCAGGCCTCGGGCCTTCCCTACAGCACATACATAGAGTGCTGCCATCCACAGCGCAGGCATGCATCTAGAGTGCTGCCCCATACACAGCGCTGCATAGGTGCTGCATACACAGTGCCTGCATAGAGTGATTGCCATACACCGCGCATATGATAGAGTGATGCCATTACCAGCGCCTTTGATGCATAGAGTTGCTGCCATAAACAGCGTACTGCAAGAGAATGAGGCTTTGCCCTACACAGAGTCTATGCGTCTGAATAGAGTGCAGCTTATATACAGCGCCGTCATAGAGTGCTGCCATTTCACAGTGCCTCCTGTATAGGAGTGCTGCCATACACAGCGCGCCTGATAGAGTGCTGCCATACACAGCGCCCCGATAGAGTGCTGGTCCATACACAGCACTGCAAGAGTTGCTGGCCTGACACAGAGCCTTTTCCCTGCATAGAGTTGGGCCATCACAGCGCATCTGCATAGAGTGCTGCAATTGTATACCAGCAGTGAAGTGTTGGTATTGGCCCATGTGAGGGGTTATTGTACAGGGGGGGGCGCATTCTGTACGTGCCATTACATATGCATTGAGGGCACGTTCCAAGGATCTTTACCACCCTAGCACGCCACCCGGAATAGCAATCCTCAGTGCCGATGAGATACAGGGTAAGGGGGAAAAACAAAGAAGAAGAGGAAGAAAAAGAAAACTGATCAGTTTAGAATGCGTTCATGTTGTGGGGCTTCAGCAGAAAGAGGATTTGAGGGCAGCCGAGCAGTGATTTGATCAATTTTGTGATAATGAAACCCCAAAAGACTGACAGAGTGGTTTGTGGGGCTATTGTTGTTGTTCCGCTATATGTTTTGGTTTCGGGTTCCTCATCGTGATGGTCACAGGGATTGGCTGATCACGTGAACTAATGGCCGCTGTACCTCTACTCGGGGATGAAGAACCTTTATGCAAGGTTTTGTTTATAATACTTCAGAACTTTTGACCGGAAAATGAAGAAGACTCAATGCTTTTCAATCAGCTCTATGCAGTTGTTACATCTAACCCTCCTTCCAAGACCTTAAAGGGTTTTTCTTAAACGTTTATACCCTGGATTAGGATTTCTATGTTATTTGTGAGGTTCCAGAAGGGAAGAGTCTTGAAATTGAAGGAGAGAAAAGAAGGACATCATATAGAAGGGGAAGAGATAGGACTATACCCCACGAAACCTATACTGTGTAGTGGTGAAAAGAGACTCCCTCAAGCAAAGTCTCAACCCCTTACCACCTTTGGACGTTACTGTACCTCCAGTAGAGTAGCATGGGGGGGGGGGGTTAGTATGAACGGTTGGTAGTGGTGGGGTAGTATGATGAGTTGGTGGTAGGTGGTAGTGGTAGTATGGTCGTCTGAAGAGGCTCATGGGCTGAGGCCCCTCCTCTTTTGCTTCTTTAGTGGGGGTTTTGCTTGCACAATGGAGCAAACACTTGTCGCTAACACCGACGCTCACTGCACAAGTGGTTACCCTTTGATCCTCCGCCAGCTAAAGATGCCAACGGAACCTGCTCCACCAGGATCAAAAGCACATCCTTCCGCCCCCTCCCTCAACCCGCATCTTACCTCCATGCCAGATTAAGTATCAATTATACATCACATTATTATTATCATCTAATTAATTCAATTAACAAGGGGCTTGCTGTGCGTGTGGGGCCGCCATTTGGCACTGATCGACGATCTCTGTGACGGGAAAAATAGCGCCAACCAACAACAACACAACAAAGAGGAAAAATCAAGTTTTATTTTTTTTGCCATTTGCAAACAATCTAGGAAAAATTCAATAAAAAGTGATCAAAGGTTCGTACAGTTCAACCAAATGCCGCCTTCAAAAATCATCAAAAGTCGCGAAAAAGACACACTAGAGCTCTGTACACTAAAGGTATGAAAAGTTAATTAGTATAGCGCCAGAGAAGACGGCACAAAAGAAGAAACCAAACACAACAAAATCAAACAAAACAAAAATCACAACCCAAAATGAAACAGGAAGAATTTAGAATTATTTATGTACAGGAGGTTTTAATTTTGTAAATGTATAACAACTTATAAAATCTATACCAATATGTTAGATCTCGTGAATTGATCGCACGACTCAAAGATAAGGTTCGACCGTGACATGGAAAGGGGATATTTTTTTATCTGGGAGGGTAAGTTGGTAAGTTATTAGGTTGTACTTTGTAAAACGCCCTTACATGTACAGCGTTGACTTTCAAAAATAACCTATTTTTCTAAGGCCAAAAATGGCTCACTGGTAAAAGCAGGGCGGACGAGGAACAAAACCAAGGACAGATCAGTCCTAATGTATGTGGAAGTTTCTCCCAGTTTATAGTCTCAGCGGCATAATAAACACAAAATCATCAGGAAAAAAGACGAAAAAGAAAGAAAAAAAAGGAAAAGCAGGGGCGACAAAAAAGGGGAAAATAGAAAAAAGGAAAAAAGGGGGCGGCGTGGCAAGGGGATTTAGTGGACCTGATTAGAATAATGCAATTGCTATTGGCCTAAGCCTAATGATTTTTGATTTACCAGGACACATTCTGCTCTCGAAAATGGAATAGACCTTGTTCACCGCCATTCAGGTTTATATTATCCCAGCGTATTTAGTTACAGGAATTTATGAGATGACTACGAAGCTCTCTCTAACCAAAACAGGATAAGAAGGAGACACAGACTGAAGGTCCATCATCTCTACATGCCAAGGAAAAAACTTTTACAGGCAGGGGAGGGTGGCACAAAATGGCTGACTGGAACACGACTTTTGGGGCTCGCGTTGAATGATCTGGAATCTCGGACATGAACGCTGGACAGTGGTCAGCATAACCCCCCGCTAGCGAAGGCGTACATGGTCTATACAGCAGGCCGGACAACGGAGTTGGTGCACGATGGCGACTGAAACCAAGTGCGATTCCCTAACACCTGTCAATTGGGGTGCACAGTGTGAGTTGATAGCATAAATCCAAAGCCCACGGAAAAGACGCAATGGTGGTTTTTTTGCATCATTTCCGCTTTTCCAGTACATGGTGGACAATGGAATATAAATCTGTCACTATGAAGTGCAATCTCGTCTGTTACACAAACAACAAGCGCCTCACTTTCTGTACATGGAAAAAGAAAAATAAAAAAGGGAAGGAAGAAAAAAATTAAAAAAGTTATGTAGATTTTGATTTGAAGGGATGGTGGGGAGTGAAAAAATGAGAACTCAAATACGGACTTGGTACCTGGCCTGGTCCTTTCCTTTAGGGGGCGCTATTCGGTTCATCTTTATATGATTTTTCTTTGAAACCTTGATAAAATTCCCTCAAAACAAAGACCCTCCCCCTCCTCCGAATACTAAGGAACCTTCTCCTTGAGTCCCGGATGAGCGCATAATACTGTGTCCGCATGTGAAAAACGACCTCACCACCAATGTATACAGCATCTCTACCGGTTTGACTTTTTGGACAAAGGGGTTCCCCACTTCCATGGTGGGTTATCAAGAATCTTGTAAGATGGATGATTTTGATTGGGAGCTCTAAACCCAAACATGTGTTATTTATGTAGGATTTATTTTAGGTTTGTGATCGGATTGAGGAGAGGAAGCACCGTAGCTTATTAGTGGGATAGTAGGCACAGCCCGCCCCCCCACTGCTCCCACAGCCCTTCACCCCTCCTCCGAGTAATTAAGGATTAAAGGCAGCACAGGAGGTGTAAGGAAATAATTCACAAGAAACTTAAGTCTAACAAGCCACAAAGCAAATAGCGAAGGGGAGAGGACTCTGTAGGGGGTTGGTGGTGGTTGCAAGACTCTGGTAGGCTGGTGGGGGCTTACCCAAATTTACCTTGACTCAATAACGCTGGGAACGCGTCACAGGGAAGGGTGTGGTGCTTTGGTGTAGGGGGGGGTTAAGGACACAAGAAGGTGGGTTGTAAGTGGTTTTTGGTTGGGGTTTCTACGGTGGTTTTATAACGTCGAGGGAGGAGAGCAAGTGGGGGGGTGGGGGGGGTGGGGGCCTCTTTCCTTCTGCCCCCTGGACCGAAGAGGCGAGAAGTCAGAGACCCCTCTGCAAATACCCAGCATGGCTTCCCTGCAAGAACAAGTAATCCAGCAAGTGGTCCTGGATGGTTCAGCCATGCTGGATACCCTCCTGCAGCGCCCTGCTGCGGGGTCGGTTCAAGAAGCGGACGTCCCTGAAGAGGACACCCATCTCCCTGGATCGAATCCTCCTGCAGTGGCTTCCACCCTGGAGGGTACAGCCACCACCCCCTGCCCGGCGGCCCGCCACCCTGCCACCACCACCCACCCAGTGCTCCTTACCTCCTCCACGGGAGCAGCTGGATGAAGATAGAAGACGTCCCGTGAGGAAGATCAGGCCTCCTGTCCGCCTGAGCCCAGGATCTCCAGCGCCAACCAGGAAACGCGGCCCGGGCCAGAAGAAGATGGCGTCGCCTGGACCACGTGGGACGCCGACTGCACTGGAGGATCGTCGTGGGATCCCTGAGAAAAATGCAAGGGGTAAGCGGTTTCCATCCCCTGCCCTGCACCCCAGCGCTGCTGCCCGCTCCCCTGCACCCCAGCACGGCTGCCCTCTCCCCTGCCCTGCACCCCAGCGCTGCTGCCCGCTCCCCTGCACCCCAGCACGGCTGCCCTCTCCCCTGCCCTGCACCCCAGCGCTGCTGCCCTCTCCCCTGCCCTGCACCCCAGCGCTGCTGCCCGCTCCCCTCACCACCAGGGCCCGGCCAGATGGACCTCCCCGCTCTCCTCACCTCCAGCTCAGGTCCCGGCCGGTCTCAGCTTTTAGTCCCGATGCCCGGCCTCCCCAGCACCCGGCCGGCAAGGTAACCCCCTCACCTCTGCGGCGCCCTTGATCCCGACCCCCACCGATCACCTCACCCCCGCGGCGCCCGCTATCACGCCCCCTCCCCCGATCACCTCACCTCCGCGGCGCCCGCGATCCCCCCCACGCACCTCACCCCGCACCTCACCTCCGCACCTCACCTCACCTCCGCGATCCCGCTCCTCCCGACACTCATCTCACCTCCAGCCGGAGCCTGCGGCCTCCACGTCCGGCCGCGCTTCAGGTCAGGCCTCCGGCAAGCCGGACTTTCCCCAGCCCTTCCGGCACCCCCATTGACCCTCCCCCGCCGCGCGGCAGGCTTCAGGCCTACCTGGCGCCTAGGCCGGGGACTTTCGGCAGGCCTCGGGCCTATATTTCAGCCTGCCCGGGGCCGGCCACCAGGCCTCGGGACCCCACGCCAGCCAGCTGCAGGCCTTGGGCCTATTTTTCTCACAGCCCCGGGCTTTGCCCCAGGCCTCGGGCCTACCCCCTTATCCAGCCCAGGCCCCCACAGCAGTCCTCGGGCCTACCCCCCATCCAGCCCTAGGCCCCACAGCAGTCCTCGGGCCTACCCCCACTCCAGGCATCGGGCCTACTCCCCAGGCAGCCCCATGCCCCATATCAGGCCTCGGGCCTACTCCCCAGGCCCCCCCCCCCACCAACTCAGTAGCCGCCAGCAGCGCTATCCACAGCCTGCGTCCCGGCCCTCTGCTCCCCCCCACCATGCCTCCCGGCCCAGCCAACACCACAGTCCTGGATCCCTGGGCAGCTCCCTTCTCCCCTCCTATTCCCCCGAGTCCTCTCTGCATACCCTTGATGCAGTAGAGACCTCTATGCCCACGGCGCACCACAGACACAGGAGCCACAGATCACCGTCCTACAAGCAGCAACGTCACAGCAGAATGGACTCCCAGAGGCCATACCGCAGGCGGGCTGCCGATACTGGCTCTGTGCTCCGCTCACCAGGCCGCAGCCGCCATCATCATCATCACGGAGGACGTCGCAGACTCTACAGCAGCCCATCGTCACCGGGTTCCAGTGGCCGCGAGGTGGCGCACTCACACACCCGCATCCGTCACCGAGACTACCGACAACGCCGCAGAGACTTCCCTCACCGCCTGACCAAGCGCTCCAGGCGGACATCAGAGCATCCAACAACTCACCAGGAATCTGCTGACAGATCTTCAGCTCATCTACAGCCACCGCAGTCCCAGAGGTCATCCCGTCATGGCAGCCAAGGCTCTCAAGCTCCACCTCGCAGTTCTGACGTCATCAAGAAACCACCTCAACGCATCACTTCAGCTTCCGAACAGGACAAAGCACAGTCTTCTCATCAGGACACGTCAACTCCACCAGCGAAGACTTCATCCGGTGAGTTCAGTGGCCTCCCCTCGTGGTCGGCCATTACCTCCTCACACAAGAACACAGAGGTCATCACACAAGAACACAGAGGTCATCACACAAGAACACAGAGGTCATCACGTCCATTACCTCATCACACAAGAACACAGAGGTCATCACATCCATTAGATCACTACTCACACAATTACAAGCCAGTCAGGATACACCTGTGGGCTTAGGGAATTTAGCTAGCGCAGGACAGGGCAACTCATTTAGGGATCGCAGCCCCGGGACTGCCAGTGCACGGGGCTGTGCGATCCTCCTTCCAGGAGCCGGGTCCGTGCATGCGCAGCGTAATACATCTGTATTACACTGTGTGTGGTGTACAATAGCTTTAACAAGCGATCAGTGGATCGCTTGATCAGGCTTACCTGTAAAAGTGATAAGAGTTAATACATTTAATAAAAACATATTTTAATTTAAAAAAAAAAAAAAATAAAAAAAAATTGAGCGCCAAAATGGTATCAATTGAAAAGAACATGATAAAGATAATATAGGATTTTTAGTGTACGGTGTACAACCTCCAAAAAATACAAAAAGAAAGGAAACCAAAATTGACAATTTTTCTTTCACCCTTACATTCAAGAGTTAATAAAATCTCATCAATAAGCTAATGACCCACTAAAATGAAGTATTTGTAAAGTGCATCTCATGTCGCAAAAAATAAGCCCTTCCCCCCCACCATGCCTCCCGGCCCAGCCAACACCACAGTCCTGGATCCCTGGGCAGCTCCCTTCTCCCCTCCTATTCCCCCGAGTCCTCTCTGCATACCCTTGATGCAGTAGAGACCTCTATGCCCACGGCGCACCACAGACACAGGAGCCACAGATCACCGTCCTACAAGCAGCAACGTCACAGCAGAATGGACTCCCAGAGGCCATACCGCAGGCGGGCTGCCGATACTGGCTCTGTGCTCCGCTCACCAGGCCGCAGCCGCCATCATCATCATCACGGAGGACGTCGCAGACTCTACAGCAGCCCATCGTCACCGGGTTCCAGTGGCCGCGAGGTGGCGCACTCACACACCCGCATCCGTCACCGAGACTACCGACAACGCCGCAGAGACTTCCCTCACCGCCTGACCAAGCGCTCCAGGCGGACATCAGAGCATCCAACAACTCACCAGGAATCTGCTGACAGATCTTCAGCTCATCTACAGCCACCGCAGTCCCAGAGGTCATCCCGTCATGGCAGCCAAGGCTCTCAAGCTCCACCTCGCAGTTCTGACGTCATCAAGAAACCACCTCAACGCATCACTTCAGCTTCCGAACAGGACAAAGCACAGTCTTCTCATCAGGACACGTCAACTCCACCAGCGAAGACTTCATCCGGTGAGTTCAGTGGCCTCCCCTCGTGGTCGGCCATTACCTCCTCACACAAGAACACAGAGGTCATCACACAAGAACACAGAGGTCATCACACAAGAACACAGAGGTCATCACGTCCATTACCTCATCACACAAGAACACAGAGGTCATCACATCCATTAGATCACTACTCACACAATTACAAGCCAGTCAGGATACACCTGTGGGCTTAGGGAATTTAGCTAGCGCAGGACAGGGCAACTCATTTAGGGATCGCAGCCCCGGGACTGCCAGTGCACGGGGCTGTGCGATCCTCCTTCCAGGAGCCGGGTCCGTGCATGCGCAGCGTAATACATCTGTATTACACTGTGTGTGGTGTACAATAGCTTTAACAAGCGATCAGTGGATCGCTTGATCAGGCTTACCTGTAAAAGTGATAAGAGTTAATACATTTAATAAAAACATATTTTAATTTAAAAAAAAAAAAAAATAAAAAAAAATTGAGCGCCAAAATGGTATCAATTGAAAAGAACATGATAAAGATAATATAGGATTTTTAGTGTACGGTGTACAACCTCCAAAAAATACAAAAAGAAAGGAAACCAAAATTGACAATTTTTCTTTCACCCATACATTCAAGAGTTAATAAAATCTCATCAATAAGCTAATGACCCACTAAAATGAAGTATTTGTAAAGTGCATCTCATGTCGCAAAAAATAAGCCCTTATTTGTCCAAAAAAAAAAAAAAAAAAAAAATTGTATAGCCAATAAAAAGTGACAATGCATAATCTGCGGTGAATGGCGCAGCTCCCCCCTCCCCCCCCCCCCATGCCCTGGTGTGTGCCCATACAGCAGTCACCACCACATATGGGGTATTGTTATACGCGGAAGGGATTGGGGATTAAAATTTGTGGAGCGTTTTGGCATTTTATCCACTGAGAATTTGTACATTTTTAAAAAAACACATTCATTTAGTCAAAAAAAAAAAAAAAAGTACTTTAAATTGCATCCGTTTTTGTTTTAACCCCTGTAAAACAGTTAAAGGGTTAACTAACTTCACAAAAGTTGTTTCACATACATTGAGGGGTGTAGTTTCTATAATGGGGTAATTTATGGGATTTTCTTTTATTTAGACCTCTCAAAGTGACCTGAAACTGAGCAGGTCCCGCAATAGCAGGTTTTTGTGTTTTTTATGAAAATATGGAAAATCGCACGTAACATTCAAAGCCCCATAACATCCTGTAAAAATTAAAATATGCATAAAACATCACATCCACATAAATTAGTCATTCGGTGAATGTTAGTTATTAAGTATTTTAGCGGTTATGACTATGTATGGGATGAAGTAGAACATTTTGAAGTCCGGTAATCGAGAATTTTTCAAAATTTTCACCAAATATCTGAATTTCTCCTAAATAAATGCAAAACATAACACCAAAATTTTGTAACTAACATGAAGTACAAAGTGTCACGAGAAAACAATTTTAAAATCACTTGGATATGTTAAAGCTTCCGGTTTTATAACCATTTAATGTGACACAGGGCAGATTTCAAAAATGGCCCGTGTCAGGAAGGTGAAAAGTGGCTCCGGCGTTAAGGGGTTAATGTCAGTGAAGGATAATCCTGGGCAGCACAAAAGGCACTTCTCACCCCATCCACTGCATCAGGTTAGCCTCCAGCCCACCGCAATGTTGGTTAAATGCGGCAGTTTAATTCCTTTCAATCCAGTATTAGCACTAGAGAAGGTCGGGAAGAGGTTTCCCCGGGTAGGACGGCCGGTCCCCTTATAGAACCGCCAGGCTTACTTCCCAAAAGGAGCCCGGAGAGTTCAGATTAATCGACCACCTGTCTTTTCCCAAAGGTCCCTCGGTCAATGACGCTATATACGAGTTTGTGGCGGTCACGTACGTCTCCGTTGATAGGGCGGTTTACTTAGTGCAGAGAAAGATGGAAGCGACCAAAACTTTCCATAACTAGTTGCGAGCTTTAGCGGTTCGGTCCCTGGTTTTGGGTAAATGCAGTAACTTAAAGTCGGTAAAGGATAATCCTGGTTTGCGTAAAAAGGCACATTTCACCCCAGATAACTAGTCTTCGAGCAGTTAATGGGTCAGGCATCCTATTCACAGCTGCTTTACAGAGAGCAAGGAAAGTCCTGATTATCACAATAATCCCTGGGAGGAGTGGCGCATAGGCATGAGAATCTGCGGGGGATAACCACCATCCCTTATTATGCGACGGGGTCCATCTCAATTCCATTGAGGTGAATATTTTAGAATATTTTCCTTCTCGGCCTGCAGGAGCAGGCTGAGAAGGCCATGGCCTTGGTCCTTGTGGGGGGTCGCAGCCGGTAGGAGGGAGGAGGCTGCTCCGTGGCGGAAGTTACACAGGCCCTAAGGCGCTGGAAGAGGCTCCGAAATGCGGCTGACAGGGGCCGCAGCCGCCAGTTCGGGGGCGAAGTCGTTCTCAAGATGTTAAGATGCCAAGCGGGGCCTAGCCAGTTGGGAAATGTTTAATTATAAAAGTATTTAAGGAATATTATCTTATGGTTGTTAAAGGGTAAACGCTGCTGGCGGGGCTTCCCACGATTACCTCAAGACATTTAGTTTCCCAGTCCTGATTTAGGGTGGTTTGTACTAGGTACACGGTAAATTACCAGAGGGTTGGGTGGTTAGTTAGGTACCGGTCAGTACAAGAGGTTGGGGTGGTTAGTCTAGGACGAGGTCAGTTACAGACGGGTGGGGCGTGGTTAGTCTAGGTACCCGGTCAAGTACCAGACGGATGGATGGATTTAGCAAACGTACAAGGTCAAGTACCAGGGATGGAAGGGTATCACGCCAAGGTTCAAGTACCCCGGACGGTTTGGATGGTTTGATCAAAGCGCAAGGTCAAGTACCAAGCGGTTGGGATGGTTGATCAAGGGTAAGCAGGGTCATCAAGACCAAACGGTTGGGATGGTTGATCAAGGTACAAGGTCAAGTACCAAACGGATTGGGATGGTTTTGATCAAGGTCAAGGTAAGTACCTAACGGTTGGATGGTTTATGAAAGGTACAAGGGGGGCGGCAAGTACCAAAGTTAAGGTTGGGGTTTGTTAATCCTACAGTTATAACAAGCCCCAAAGCAAATAGCGAAGGGGGGCTTGAGGAAGTAGGGGGGGGTGTTCAAGCCGTCTGTAGGGATGGTGGGGATTGCCCTTTACCCTCCCTGTGCTGAGGTCAAAGGAGGTGGTGTTTGGGGGCGGGTAAGGGACCGCGCCCAGGTGGTTTTATAAAGTGCCGAGAGCACGTGGGGGGGACCTCTTTCCTTCTGACCCGTGGAAGACAGAGTGACGAGAAGTCACCCTCACACCATGCCCTCAGAATGATTTCTTTTCAGTTTTCTTTCCTTGGTTCTGGCTGTTTTCCTTCTGGTTTTCCTTACAGGGCGTCACAGCGGAGAAGGCGGAAGGGGAAGGGAGGAAGGTCAGAGGCCGCTAAGGCCGCTTTGGGAAGAGGCCCCACATGCCGGATGCAGGGGCCGCAGCCGCCATTCGGGGAAGTCTCGGTTCTCAAGATTTGAAGATGCCAAGCGGTGCCTAGCAAGTTGGGGAAAACGTTTTAATGGATAAATTACTTAATAATCGATATTAGGTTAATAAACGCTGTGGCCTTCCCACATTACCCAAACATTTCAGTTCCCAGTCTGTTTATGGGGGGTGGAGTAGTCTAGGACACGGTTGTTCAAGTACAGGATGGTGGGTGGTTAGTATAGGAATACGGGGTCAAGTACCAGAGGTTGGGGGGTTAGGATAGGTACATGGTCAAGATACCAGACGTTGGGGTGGTTTAGTCTAGGGACACGGTGCAAGTACCAGACGAGATGGATGATTTAGCAAAGTACAAGGTCACAGACCAGGCGGATGGATAGGTTTATCAAAAGGACGAAGGTCAAGGAGTTACCGGGACGGGTGTGGGATTGGTGATTCAAAGCGCAAGGTCATACCAAAGGGTTGGATGGTTGATCAAGGTACAGGGTAAGTACAAACGGTTGGATGGTTGATCACGGTACAGGTAAGTACCAAACGGGTGTGGTGATCAAGGTAGCTAAGGTCAAGTACCTAACGGTTTGGATGGTTTTATAAGGACAGGGGCAAGATACCAAAGTTAGGTTGGGTTTGTTAAATCCTACAGTCAATGAGGTATTACATGAGGTTGTACATGCGGTTATACATGAGGTTTTACATGCTGTTAGTACATGAGGTTTGTTCGAGGTGTTACATGGAGGTTGTTAAATGGAGGTTGTTACAAGAGGTTTTACATGAGGTTTTACTGGGTTATTACATGAGGGTATTACTGGAGGGTTGTTACATGAGGTTATGTACATGGAGGTTGTTACATGAGGTTATTACATGAGGTATTACATGAGGTTGTTAATGAGGTTGTTACATGAGGTTGTGTACATGAGGTTGTTAATGAGGTTATCTGACATGAGGTTATGACAAGAGGGTTGTTACAGTGAGGTTGTTAATTGAGGTTATAAATGAGGTTGATTACAGAGGTTATTAATGGAGTTGTTACATGAGGTTGTTACATGAGGTATTACATGGAGATATTACATGAGGTCGTTACATGAGGTCGTACTATGAGGTTACACATGAGGGTGTTAAATGAAAGGTGATCACATTTAGGGTTTTTTTGTTACATGAGGTTTGTACATGAGGTTATGAATGAGGTTAGTATCATGGGTGGTTCCATGAGGTTGTTAAATGAGCGGCTGTTACATGAGGTTATTACATGCGGTTGTTACATGAGTTATACCTGAGGTTATTACTGAGGTTTGTTACATGAGGTGTGACATGAGGTTATTACACTGAGGTTGTTACATAGGTTGTACATGAGGTTGTATCACATTAGGGTGTACATGGAGGGTTATTACTGAGGTTATTCACATGAGGTTGTTACATGAGGTTGTGTTAGATGAGGTTATGAAATGAGGTTATCACTGAGGTTGTTACATGAGGTTATTACATGAGGTGTTACATGAGGTGGTTAAATGAGGTTTAGTACATGACGGTTGCCATGCGTTATTACAGAGGTTCTACATGAGGTTGTTACATGAGGGTTGTTACATGAGGGTTATTACGATGAGGTTGTTAATGAGGTTATCACATTGAGGTTGTTACATGAGGTTATACATGAGGTGTTACATGAGGTTATTACATGAGGTTTATACATGAGGTTGTTACATGAGGTTCTAACATGAGGTTGGACAGAGGGTTATTAATGAGGTTATTCAGGAGTTATTACAGTGAGGTCGTTACATGAGGTCGTTACATGAGTTATCACATGAGGTGTACATGAGGGTGATCACATGGGTGTTAATGAGGTTGGTTGTTAGATGAGGGTTATTACATGAGGTTATCACAGTTGAGTTTATTACTGAGTTATCACAGAAGGTTGGTTACATTGAGGTTATTACATGAGGTTATACAGAGGTTTTACATGAGGGTCGGGACATTGGAGGTCGTTACATGGGGGTTGTATCACATGAGGGTTGTTAATGAGGTATCAAATGAGGTTTGTTACATGAGGTTGTTACATGCGGTTGATACATGAGGTTTGTTATCACCAGGACGTTATTAGCATGAGGTATTTTTACATGAGGTTAGACATGGCGGTTATTACAGAGGTTATTACATGAGGTCGTTACATGGAGGGTCGTTACTGAGGTTATTACGATGAGGGTACATGAGGTTATTACATGAGGTTATTACATGAGGGTATTACATGAGGGTCGTTACATGAGGTCGGAGATGAGGTTGTATTACCTGCGGGTTGTTACATGAGGTGTTACATGAGGTTATTACAATGAGGTTGTTACATAGGTTTATTACAAGAGTTGTAATGGAGGGTTTGTTTAAAGAGGTTATTACAGTTGAGGGTGACTCTACAGAGGTTGATTTAATGAGGCTGGTTTACCTGAGGTTGTTACATGGGGTACAATGAGGTGTTACATGTGAGGTTGTTTACATGAGGGTATTACATGAGGTTGTTAAATGGGCGTTGGTTACATGAGTTGTTATAATGAGGTTATCCAGAATGCGGTTGTTACTTGAGGTATTAATGGAGGGTTATAACATGAGGTGGTTACATGAGGTTGTACATGAGGTTGTTACATGAGGAATACGATGAGGTCTATCACATGAGGTGGTTTAATGAGGAGTGTTACATGAGGTTGCTTACATGAGGTTATTACATGGGTTGTTACATGGAAGTATGTACATGAGGTTGTACATGGGTTATTGACTGAGGGTTATCACATGAGGTGTTGTTAGCATGAGGTTAGTCAAATGAGGTTGTTAACAGGAGCGTTGGTACATGAGGGTATTACATGAGTTGTTTACATGAGAGGGTGTTTTACATGAGGTTATTAACATGAGGTTGGTTACAGAGGTCCGTTACATGAAGGTCGTACCATGAGCGTTATAACATGAGGTTGTTACATGAGGTTATCCATGAGGTTGTTACATGAGGGTTGTTACAGAGGTTTTACCTGAGGTTATTACATGAGGGGTGTACATGAGGTTTACATGAGTTGTTACATGAGGTTGTTATTATATGAGGTTGTTCAATGAGGTTGTTGGACATGAGGTTAGTATGAGGTGTACAGAGGTTATTACATGGGTGATTAATGGAGGTTATTACATGAGGGTCGTTACGTGAGGTATCAAGAGAGTTGGTTACATGAGGTTGTTACAGGAGGTTGGTACATGAGGTATTACATGAGGGGTTATTACATGAGGGTTGTTACATGAGGGTTGTTACATGAGGTTGGTTTACAGGAGGGTTGTGCAGAGGTTTAGGTACATGAGGTGTATCACATGAGGGTGTTCATGAGGGGTGTGACATTGAGGTTCTTACATGAGGTATAAAAATGAGGTTGTCATTGAGTTGTTACATGAGGTTGTTAGCATGAGGCGTGGTTAGTTACATGAGGTGTAATCACATGAGGTTGTTACATGGCGGTTTGTTACCTGGAGGTTATTACAGAGGTGGTTACATGAGGTTATTACATGAGTATTACATGAGGTTGGTACATGAGGTGATACACGAGGTTATTAATGGGGTTGTTTCACTGAGGGTTACACATGAGGTTGTACATTGAGGGTGTTTACATGGAGGTTATCACATGAGGTTGTTACATGAGAGTTGTATAATTTGAGGGTGACATGGAGGGTATTAGATGAAGGTATCACATGAGGGTTATAAGATGAGGTGTTACATTGAGTTGTCCATGAGGTTGGTACATGGGTTAGTACATGTGAGGTGTACATGAGGTTATTACGTAGTTAGGTACATGAGGTTATTACATGCGGTTGATTACATGAGGTTATTACAGTGAGGTGTATCAAATGAGGTTGTTACATGAGGTTATCACATGAGTTTACACATGAGGTATTGCATGAGGGTTATCACTTGAGGTTTCGATACAGCGAGGTTCATTACATGAGGTTAGAATTGTGGGGTTATTAATGGGTTTACTTACATGAGGATCGTTACATGAGGTCTTACATGGTTATCTACATGAGGTATGTGTTACATGAGGTTATTTACATGATGGTTTTACATGAGGGTTACATGAGGTGTACTGAGAGTTTGTTACATGATGGTTCCTAGTCTTACATGAGGGTTATTACATGAGGTTATTCAAATGAGCGTTGTACATATGGTGTACATGTGGTATTACATGAGGTTATCACATGAGGTTGTTACATGAGGGGTTGTGACATGAGTTATTTACATGGGTAATCATTGAGGTGTTACATTGAGGTTGTTACATGACGGTGTTAATGAGGTTATACATGGAGGTTGGTACATGGAGGTTACCATGAGGGTTATTACATCAGGTTATACGATGAGGGGTTACATAGGTTTCACATGGTATTAATGAGGTTATACCTGAGGTGTGTTACATGATTGGACGTACATGAGGTTATTTAATGAGGTTGTTTACCATGAGGTTAAAAGGATTACATGGGTTCATGTTGTTACATGAGGTTTTCATGGGGTTACGAGGTTACATGAGGTTGTCATGAGGTTCTTACATGAGGATACTGAATGGTTATTACATGGAGGTTTGGTACATGAGGGTTATGAGGTTTACATGAGGTTATACATAGGTCAATGGGTGTCACATGAGGTTATTGACATGAGGGTTATTACATGAGTGTTATCATGAGGTTATTCATGAGGTTATTACATGAGGTTGTTACCTGAGTGGTATTAATGGAGGTGTTGTACATGAGGGTGTTGTTACATGAGGTTTATCATGGTAACCATGAGGTATAATAGTATACATGAGGTGTATGGGATTACATGAGGGTTACATTTACATGAGGTTATTACATGAGGTTATCACATGAGGTTGTTACATGAGGTTATTACATGAGGTTATTACATGAGGTTGTTACATGAGGTTATTACATGAGGTTATTACATGAGGTGTTGTGTTGCCCTCCAGTTGCCAATCTCCCAAGAAGCTGCTTCCAGTACCAGATGTAGGAGATGATGAGTCCAGACTTGTAGGGGCCCTAATATTCCTATATCCCGGGGCCTAAGGAAGCCGTTCAGGAGCCAGAAGAGCCGGCTCTTCTTAGTGAGCGGACCCTAATGAGCCAGATCACTAAGAAGAGCCGGAATTACCATCACTAGAACACGTGAATGGACCGGTACTGAAGCGGATGAGCCAATAACAATGCTCCATCTAGTGGCAACAGCGTGAAAAGTCACAGCCAATGCCACAAAGTCCACTCCTGTCCATGACATAGATGTCGCCAATGAGTAGAGCACAAAGTATCCGGTCCTTCCACCATTTGTATCCGCGTGTCCATGGAGGCGGAGCTCCCTCTCTATAGATACTAATGATGCGTTTATATACTTTTATGTAACTGATAGAATATTACATGCCCCCCCCTCCTCCCCCCCGGAGGTGACACTAGAGCGACCCCTGACCCCTGCTTCACACAGAAGAAGGAGGCTGCCAACCCGACCGCTCTCCTGTCCACCATAGGCTCATCTCATACAACTCTCTGCCTTAGACTGCGTTCACACACGGAGTTGACATTGCTTTCTGAAACCCAATACAACGGCTGAGCAGAGGAGGTTTGTGTTGATTTAACAATATGTTAACAAAATATAAATGTTAACAATGCCACGTGTGAACGCAGCCTTACACCACAACTTCTATGCAGCATTATCCTCCGTTGACCCAGTTCTCCCTCCCTTAGGAATCTCCGGAGGCAACTTCATTTCTTGCAGTAATAGGTAAGTTTTTTCTATCTGTGGACATCTTGTCCAAAAAATCCTCCTCCTCATGAAAGGTCGCCTCTCCCCTGGTCAACGCGATGGAGGGAAGACGCCGTCTTCTGGACTTCTCATGTCCTGATTGTGTTGTCCAGATATATGATCCGGTCCCTTTACGTCACATCTCCCTCTCCGATTGAACCAGTGACCTCCAGGGGCGTAACTTCAGGGGTCGCACCCGGGCCCAAGAGGTTTAGGGGGCCCTTATGGTGTCACTTTCCCATATGAGAAGACTATTACTATAACCCATACATTATAGTCAGGGGCCCGGCACAGACTTTGCACTGGGGCCCCTCAGCTTCTAGTCCCGCCACTGGTGACCTCCCTCTTCCTTCCAGAGGCTTTTGCCCAAATTCATCCTCTTCTGGATCTCAAATCCCTGAAGTTTGGCTTCGCGTTCACATTCTCAGTTTGGTCTTTGCTTCCATGGAACAGGAAGAGTTTGTTACCTTGGTGGATATTAAAGGTGGTTGGACAAATCAGAATATATCCATTGGGGCAGATTTACTTACCATGTCCGTTCGCGATCCAGCAGCGCGTTCTCTGCGGTGGATTCGGGTCCGGCCGGGATTCACTAAGGTAGTTCCTCCGCCGTCCACCAGGTGGCACTGCTGCGCTGAAGTTCCCCGGAGGCGCGCTGGAATGCCCTGAAATTCACCGGCCTATACTTAGTGAAGGTAAGTGTAATTTTCGCAACACATTTTTTGTCTTAAATGCAGCGGTTTTTCCGAATCCGTCGGGTTTTCGTTCGGCCACACCCCGCGATTTCCGTCGCGTGCATGCCAGCGCCGATGCGCCACAATCCGATCGCGTGCGCCAAAATCCCGGGGCAATTCAGGTACAATCGGCGCAAATCGGAAATATTCGGGTAACACGTCGGGAAAACGCAAATCGGGCCCTTAGTAAATGACCCCCATTGTCTTCCATCAAGTGTGGACGACTGGTCGGAAGATTGACCCAACAAGGAGAAGGTTGACCCAGTAGAGATGTCTAGAGATTTCTACTGAAGCCCCAGCTCCAGCCATATCTCTCCAAATTTGTAGCTCTGACACTGCAGGCCCGGTAGTAATCGCTACGGCTGTTACCCCGGTACTTACGCCCCTTATTAGTACCATAATTTACCAAGGAACCTCGAAATCCATTTTTTATTTGTGTGAGGAACATAAATGTTCTTTCCTTTCTTCAGCAGCGCCTGGGGTTCTGGACTCGGCCTGGGTTCCCTCTTACACCTATTCCACAACCAGTTGGCCTCCAGGTCAGATGGATCTTTTCTTGTCTTTCCCCGTTTCTCATTCTTATTCCTTCATCCATCTTATCTCCTGGAAAGTTGTTTATCTGGTGCCGATGATGTTGGTGGCTCCTCATGACAAGGCAATGCTGGCCACATCTAGTCTCCTTCTACCTCAATGTGTAGATTTTTCTCTCCCTGTTGCCTCCTCCTCTGCTCCTTATCATTTAGATGGGGTTCGGCCTTTTTGTTCTCAAACTTTATTTTTATTGTCTCCTTATTTGCTATTACAGAAGAATTTTTTAAAACGACAACAGCCCTTGATATTCTGTGATGCATATATATATATATATATACCCTCCCTGTGCTGCTATCTGTATATACAAGGCTTCCTCTTTCTCAATGCTCTAGGCTGTCCTTATGGTGTCTCCCACTGTGTCTCCCTCCTCACTGACAGACACAGAAAGAGGGGAGGGAGCAGGATGAGTCATAATCTCCTGCTGCAGCTCCTCCAATTCCACCGAGCTCCGACATGTAAACAAAGAATAGCAGAGTTTCTGCACACAGCACAAATGTAAGTACCAGGACGCCTGAATCCCTTGATGAACATTCCGGGAATATACACAATATTTGCAACTTATGAAAAATGAGTGGCCAACCCACTTTATACACGGCTGAGCTTTTGTTCTTGAGGTTTATAAACTTTTTCCCCCTTTTTCTATGTCCGTACAGCAGGTGGGCGAAGGTATCCAAGTCAAGAAACAGCAGAAGAGGAGTAAAATGAGAGATGAGACGCATGCGCCATTGATCCGGAGCATATCCTGGGATGTGACTTTTTCAGGGGGGGCTGCTTGATTATTTGGATAAGTATTAACGTCGAAAATGTCCCACGAAAGATTCAAACAAATCTGCTCCTCCCCCTCCCGTTGTAGTAAAGTTACATTATAATCTACATTTTTCACACTGCAGTTTTTTTCCCTTTTCCTTTGTTGTCAGTTACTCAAAAAAGAACAGGAACCAAACTGATCAGTGAAAAAAACGGAAGTGTGAAAAAGCCCATTGAAAAGACTGGGACAGTAATGTATCCGTGACAAATCACTGATGTGAAAAAAAAAAAACCCCAATGTGAGATCTTCCTTATTCATAATTTTGAATGAAGTTTTTATTTTGGGTGGGTCCATTTCCCTTTAGGGCCTATTGCCTGAGAGTGAGTCCGGTTTCTAATGTTTGGCCCTCTCATGGGCCATAGGTCTCAGGGCTTCGATCACACTGCTGTCTGATCCATTTCTTGTCTGTATTATCTCCATTATGCTTTCACTTAACACCCACAGCAGGATTTTTTTTTTTTTGCTTACCCATAATCCTCTATTGTCTTCCTGGATCCTGGATAAGGAGAAGCTGGTAATCTACCAGCCCCATCAACCAAGGACATTACCCATACATCAGGCACCATGACTGTGGTATCTTCTTATATCATGATCTCTGTCGTTCTAATATCAACTTTTATAATTATGCTAATTAATCTGAAGGGCTCTGAGGGGTATTACCAGAGCCTCTCTGTGCTGCAGCTTCACAGGAGGTTACATTGTTTCATCCTCAGCCTGCTGTAATCGCACACAGTGGGAAGTGCTACAGCACTGTGTAACAGCTGTTGCATGGAGGGGCTCTGGTAATACCCCTAGAGCCCTTCTGGCTCATTTGCATAATTGTAAAAGGTTTTTTTTTTTTTTTTAAAGGATGGATAACAAATAAATAAGATCACCAGACTTGCTGCCAGGATATAGGAGTAAGTATCTCTGGTTGATCATGATTTTCTTCAACTCTTCACAGTCATTGGAAAACCTTAATTCTGAATTTTCCTAGTAAAATATTCTCTATGTATGTAGTGAAAAAAAAAAAAAAGCAACCTTTAGCCTCTTGTCTATTTGCTTTGTACTGACTTGAAGCATTGACACTGCTCACTGCAGGAGAAAGGAGCAGAAACATGGGACACTGCTCACTGCAGGAGAAAGGAGCAGAAACATGGGGCACTGCTCACTGCAGGAGAAAGGAGCAGAAACATGGGGCACTGCTCACTGCAGGAGAAAGGAGCAGAAACATGGGGCACTGCTCACTGCAGGAGAAAGGAGCAGAAAAATGGGACAGGGCAGTTTTTCCTTAGAGGGAAGGTCCGGTCAATCTCTGGTGCGGGGCCTGGAGGGAGGAGCAGGAGTCATTTTGATTGTATTTCTAGCGCCCTGTGAGAACCTGGAGTCCAGAGGGATGGATTTACTCCCAGACTCCTCCATAGGGGTCATGGGGCTTCCTATAAAATTGACCCCCACCCATTGGGTGATCTCGAGGGGTCACGCCCAATGCTGATATCTGTACAGAGCGGTGGCGGCAGGTCACCGGACGTTGCGCTTTTCACCTACCCCCATCCGATCGGCCATTACCATCCACCCGCCCAAGAACAGGAGGGCCGAGGTGCAAGACACAGCATAGACTTTATTTAAGAAACTGATGTACAGTCCAAATCTCTAATAACAAGTCGTCTAGACACTAAACTGCGGCTCCGCTCCAACAGAAGAAAAATGTTTTTTTAAAAAAAAACTTTTACAAATGTTTTTTTTATTTTTGCCGCCATCTTGGCTCCTCCTCTTTGTTTCACCATGTAATTTTTTATTTTTTTTGGGAGACTTTGGGTATTCAGAATAAATAATTAAAATTCCTATCAGGGCGAGACACAGGGGGCTGGGGGGCCTATTGTGAGAGTGAGTCCGGTTTCTAATGTTTGGCCCTCTCATGGGCCATAGGTTCTCAGTGCTTTCGATCACCACTGCGTGTCTGATCCTCTTTGTCTGTATTATCTCCATTATGCTTTACACTTACACACCCCATCAGATGTTTTTTTTTTTGTTACCAAATCCTCCTATTGTCTTCTGGATCCTGGATGAGAAGCTGGAATCTACCACCCCTCAACCAAGGACATCCCATACATCAGGCACCAGACTGTGGTTTGCTTATATCATGATCTCTGTCGTCTAATATCAACCTTTTATAATATGCTAATTAATCTGAAGGCTCTGAGGGTATACCAGAGCCTCTCTGTGTGCAGTTTCACGGTGGTTCGAGGTTTCATCCTCACCTGCTTTAATCACACAGTGGGGAAGTTCTACAGCAACGTGTAACAGCTTGTTGCCATGAGGGTGCTCTGGTATACCCCTAGAGCCCTTCTGGGCTCATTGCCATAATTGTAAAAGTTTTTTTTTTTTTTTAAAGGATGTATAACACATAAATCAGATCACAAGACTTGCTGCCAGGATTAGGGTAGTATCTCTGGTTGATCATGATTTTCTTCAACTTCACAGGCATTGGAAAACCTTTAATCTAATTTTCTCTAGTAAAATATTCTTATGTATGTAGTGAAAAAAAAAAAAGCACCTTTCGCCTCTTGTCTATTTGGCTTTGTACTGATTGAAGCATTGACATGCTCACTGCAGATAAAGGAGCAGAAACATGGGACACCTGCTACTGCAGAAAAGGAGCAAAACATGGGCACTGCTCACTGCAGGAGAGAAAGGAGCAGAAAACATGGCACTCTACTGGCAGGAGAAAGGACAGACATGGGCCCTGATCACTCATAGAAAGGAGCAGAAAAGGGACAGGGCAGTTTTTTCCTTAGAGGAAGGTCCGGTCAATCTCTGGTGCGGGGCCTGAGGGAGGAGCAGGAGTCATTTTGATTGTATTCTAGCGCCCTGTGAGAACCTGGAGTCCAGAGGGATGGATTTACTCCCAGATACCTCCATAGGGGTCATGGGGCTTCCTATAAAATTGACCACCCACCCATTGGGTGATCTCGAGGGTCACGCCCAATGCTGATATCTGTACAGAGCGGTGGGGCAGGTCACGGCAGTTGCCCGTCTTGTCACCTACCCCCAATCCGATCGGCCATTACCATCCACCGCCAAGAAACAGGAGGGCCGAGGTGCAGACAGCATAGACTTATTTAAGAAACTGATGTACAGTCCAAATTGTAATAACAAGATCTAGACACTAAACTGACGGCTCCGCTCCAACAGAAGAAAATGTTTTTTTTAAAAAAAAACTTTTACAAATGTTTTTTTATTTGCCGCCATCTTGGCCTCCTCTTTGTTTCACCAGTAATTTTTATTTTTTTTGTGGAGACTTGGGTATTCAGAATAATAATTAAACTCTATTAAGGGCGAGACACAGGGGGATGGGGGGAGGGACGAGGGCGAGACACAGAGGGCTGGGGGGAGGGGACATGGGCGAGACAAGACACAGGGGGCTGGGGGGAGGGGACGAGGGCGAGACACAGGGGGCTGGGGGGAGGGGACGAGGGCGAGACACAGGGGGCTGGGGGGAGGGGACGAGGGCGAGACACAGGGGGCTGGGGGGAGGGGACGAGGGCGAGACACAGGGGGCTGGGGGGAGGGGACAATGGCGAGACACAGGGGACTGGGGTGGAGGAAGAAGGGGGCGTGATGAGACACAGGGGGCTGGGACGATGAGACAGGGGGCTGGGGGGAGGGGGCGATGACGAGACACTCGGGGCTGGGGGAGGGGACGTAAAGTTGGGGCGTCGCCTCTTTGATAAACAAAACAGAGTGCAAAGTTCATGCAGAGGTCAGCACTAAAACATTAAGAGACTTACAAGAAAGAACTGCAGACGATGCTCAGGTTTTATTAAAATAAAAAATAAACTGATGTCATGAGAGTGACGACGACGACGAACAGAACTGCATGGAATCCACCATTCTTTAATATAAACATTCGACTTCCAAATTATTATTATTATTATTTTTTTTTAGTTGATGAAAGAGGAATAATAAAAAATAAAAACTTTGGGGGGGTGAAACGCAACCAAATGACGCAGAATCTTAGCGATTCATCCGTTTCCGTCAGTAACACTTTATCAGACTTAAATAGGGGGGGGCGGGGCTTATCAGCAATTTTTTTTTTTCCTCTTTTAAAAATGGCACTTTTTTTTTTCTTACAAACCAATGAGCTTAAAACAAAAAAAAAAAAAAATATATAGAATATATTATATATGTTTTGCACAGATGCAGATGGTAATTTGAATGCCCCCTTAAAAAAAAAAAAAAAAAGGGAAGAAACAAAAACAAACAAAAAAAAAAACGACTGCAAAATGCAGAAAACCACATTTAGGCTCTATTACATTTACAAATACATACATAAATATATTACATACACCAGCAAACCAAAAATAAAGCGGGTAAGTGGCGCACTACAGACGTGTTCGCGGAGCGCTCCCGCCGCACAGGTTCTTTTGGCTGATCACAGTTGTCTTTTTCTGTAAAGTTTTCCGATTCATGGTGGGTGGGGGGGTCCAGGAATGCGCAGCAGCTCCTCTTCCTCCGGGCTGCGGGGAGACGCGTCAGTTTGTCCAGTACGGGGAACTGGTGTAGGCCGTCTTGTTTGCCTGAGTCTTCTGCTGCATGGAGTTTGGTTGGCTGCGCTGACCGGATCCACCCTAACAAGAAAAAAAACGACAATATTTAAGCGACAGATCAGTGCACAACGAAATGAGAGAACCCGGATTTAAGACAATCAGACGACACTAAACGTCCGGGTCTCCAGGAGGAATCTGCAGCTGGTTTGATGCCTTTGCCCCTCGGAGAAACATTTCCCCCTCCTGATCTCCATCTAAGCCGCTCCCCGAGCCAAACCTGTTCCAGGACTGTACAGACCCGGAGCACCGACACAGAACCAGAACAATGATGGACCTGCAGGTCCGCTCAGATTGACCTTAGTCCCAGTCACCAGCTATGTCCGATGCTTTGGATATATACAATTGCGGGCACCCTATAAAATGCAGTCACATTGCCAATGCATGCGCTCCCCGACTTACAGAACGACCTTCTCTGCCCCTGTGACCTCTGGTGAAGCTCCCCGGATGCCCGACTTTAGGGCTCATGCACACGTCCTGGTTTTCCCCTTTCAGTATTGGACGGTCCTGTATTTACGGACCACAAGACACTGGTATACAGCCGTATGTGATCTGTATCCACAAACACGGCTCTGATGCTCTGCTAATCCCTGCAGACTATGAACCTCCTACCTGCAGGGAACCATCTACAAATACGGGTCACAAATGACTCACAACTTGTGTCCCATAATCTTTAAACGTTTCCATAGACTTCTAAGGGGCTGAACAGATACGGAAACGAATAGGACAGGCCTATATTTTGCCGACCGGGTACACGGACAGTACTATACAGTCTATGGGGCTATATATGCGGCTTACACGCAGACCAGACACCAGGACCTGTGCATGAGGCCGGGCTGCAATCATCAGCTGTCAGACGTCTCTAATGAAGCACAAAATTTAAAAAAAAAAAAATCCAATTGTCACAGGGACAATTTTTTATTTTTTTGTTCGGAGTTACAATGATAAAGTACTCCTGTTCCTACTTACATACAAATGTAAAGGGTTGTTCCCATTTCAGCAAATTAATGTTATTGTTTGTATTACAAAAAGTTATACAACTTTCCAATACACTTTCTGTATCCATTTCTAACGCTTTCTAGACCTCTGCTTGCTGTCATTCTTTAGAAAGCTTCTATATGTTTACTTTCAGTGGACATGGACCATGGTCACACAGGTGTACAACTCGTTATATCCCCCGTCATGTGATGTCACACAGGTGCACGACTCCGTATATCCCCCGTCATGTGATGTCACACAGGTGCACGGTGTTATATCCCCGTTCATGTGGTACCACAGGTGCACGGACTCGTTATACCCCCGTCATGTGATGCACACAGGTGCCGGCTCGTTATATCCCTGGATACGTGATGTCACACAGGTGACGGCTCTTATTTATCCCTGATCTGTGATTGTCACAAGGTGCACGGTCGTTATATCCTGGTCTGTGAGTCCACAGGGGCCACGGGCTCATTATATCCCCCGTCACGTGATGTCACACAGGTGCACGGCTCGTTATATCCCTGATCATGTGATGTCACACAGGTGCGCGACTCGTTATATCCCTGGTCATGTGATGTCACACAGGTGCGCGACTCGTTATATCCCCCGTCATGTGATGCCATACAGGTGCACGACTCGTTATATCCCCCGTCATGTGATGTCACACAGGTGCACGACTCGTTATATCCCCCGTCATGTGATGTCACACAGGTGCACGGCTCGTTATATCCCCGTCATTTGATTCACCAGTTGTCACGCTCTTATATCCCCGTCACGTGAGTCACACAGGTGCACGGCTCATTATATCCCTGGTCATGTGATGTCACACAGGTGCACGGCTCTTATATCCCCGTCACGTGATGTCCCACAGGTGCACGACTCGTTTATATCCCCCTCACGTGATGTCACACAGGTGCACGGCTCTTATATCCCTGGTCATGTGAGTCACACGGCACGCTCTTGTATCCCCTTCATGTGATGTACACAGGTGCATGGCTCGTTATATCCCCCGTCATGTGATGTCACACAGGTGCACGGCTCGTTAATCCCCCGTCACGTATGTCACCAGTGCACGCTCGTTATATCCCTGGTCATGTGATGTCACACAGGTGCATGGCTCATTATATCCATGGCATGTGAGTCACCACAGGTGCACGGCTCGTTATAAAACACAGCTCTGATTACCATCTGTGATACAACAAGCTGTGCGCCTGTGTGACATCACATGACGGGGGATAAAACGAGCCGTGCACCTGTGTGACCATGGTCAGATTTCTGCCTACTGATAGTAAACATAGAAGCTTTCTACAGAATGACAGCAAGCAAGGAATTGATACAGAAAGTATATTGGAAAATTGTAGAACTTTTGATCATAAAAACAATTAACATTAATTTACTGAAATGGGAAATCCCTTTAAGAACAAACCTAAAGAACCCACCCTGTACGTCACCAGGGGGCGGTGTGTAACCTAAATTGGTATATTCTTCAGCACATAGAGGTCAGCAGCGTGACAATGAGCGGCGCCGCTTTCTCATTGGGTTCTTGCAGGACGCTATAGGCCCTGGTGGGAGACGGCTCACCTGTCCATCCTGCTGCAGGTGGTGATGGAGCAGCTGGGAGTGAGGCTGTTGATGAGCAGGTAGGATATGCAGGAAAGGAGCTGGAGCATAACCTGCAGCCGCCCCCGGGTTCAGGGGCCCAGTTGATCCAAGAGCAGAAGGGAGACTGAATGGAGGTGGCGTGGCCGCGTGGAATCCCTGCTTGTCAAACGTCTGCTGGACACAACGGAGAATACGTTACACTTACTCAACAACAAACTTTACGGAAATCACTAGTCAAGTTATATATAAGGCGTAACACCGGGACTATAGGACCTGCACTCCTCATTTTCCAGCATCTCTCACCTATGTAATGTGAGAACTAACTGCTGTGACTTACTGCTTCCCCCTCCCTCTCCATAGACTTCAGCTGACACCTCATTGACCTTCTATCAGAGGGAATTCAGCAGCATATCAGAAGGGAATAAGAGAGGGGGGGATGACAAGAGCCGAAGCCGAAACTCTTTGCTCTCAATTCAATTATTCATGTGCAAAGTTTGCTGGGTCGCTACTGAGCGGTTCAGTTGTGACTAACCGGCAGTTGCAGTCAATTGGTCTTCACTCACCTGAGTCTTGTTATAGACGGAGCCGCTGATATCGGGCACCCCGGTGTTACTGGAGCTCACAGACACACCTGCAGAGGGTGGGTGCAAAAAAACTGTTTTAATGTCTCACAGTTTCAGGTATCCGGTACATGGTAAGGGGAGCTCTGCCATATAACTGTACCCAATAAGGTGATTGTTCATACCATACTATGTCATGGACTAGATGTGCAAATACCTGAGGCTGCAGGACTAGGTAGAGCAGAGGGCGTCATATTGAGCTTCAGCTAAAACTAAGCCCCACAACCAAACACTGCGCCCAGTGCTGCAGACTCAACCATTGCCGCTCACAGATCCTGCCCCTCTCCCAAAGCCTTAATATGTGTCTATAACATGACTAACCTTTGCCAGGACCGGTCCCCGCTGACTTGCTTTGTGCTTGCCCCGATCCACTGTAAGCTCCTTTGCTGTAATCTGCGGCCGTTGTTCCCTGGGCCAGGTCATCATAACCTGCAGGAAAATGGACTAATCACATACACATGATGTGGAGGGCTCAGTAAGAACCACAAGCCAAGGTCGGATGACCGATGGATGGTTACCTGCACTGTAGCTGTGCTGTCCGTACCCTCCGGCCTGTTGGAAAGGCGTAGACGCCGTGTTCAGATTCACCCCGTGCTGCTTGGCTGATGCAGGAGGTACCTAAAGGCAAAAATACACAAACCTATAACATTGGTTCCTTTACCCATAACGCACTGTCCTTGCCTGTTCACAAAACCCATACTTACAAACATGGTGGGTCCGTACTGGAAAGCGCTTGGCACTCCAGGTACTCCGGCATAATACGGTAATCCTGTGTAACTGTAGCCAGGCGGGAGCGCGGGGTTCAGGAATGGCTGCTGAGCCGTGTGGTGCGTCTGCGCCTGATTCTGCTGAGGTTGGGCTAACGTTGTGGCGGGAGCTGGAGAAGCCGAGTCGGCGCGGCCAAACTTTGCTACATCACCTGCGACGAAAAACAGAACAGAATGGCGTCAGGTGAAGCGGCGAATGATAAGTGTGTGAGGAGGGCTAATTATGTAGTAATTGAGGCTGTGCAGCATTGTGACCAGGAAGAAGGTTAATCCCTTATCTGCGAGGATGACTTAGGACGACCCAACATACAAACTGTGGCTAAAACTTACCACAGCCGCGCATTCCACGAGAGAACGCACAGGTGAGGGGGTTTTAGGTCATGTAGATGCTGCACAGAGAACCAAAGAAGTGTAGAAAGCTAAATGAAATCATATTACCTATGGGCAGGCATCAAGAGGGGGGTCTACCATGACCTAGATGGTACTAACACATAACCTACGTCTCTTCCCTACATCCCATACAGTGATAAATGACAGCATACCCGAGCATACAACTTACCTGAGTATGGGTTGCTTGCTAGTCCTCCGTCTCTACCAGTAAGGGTTGCTGGGGCAGGGAATGTGATTCCGTAGTAGTCCTATGGAAAGTAAAATACATATGTTAATATATATTAAGAATATTTAACCCCTTAACGCTGAAGCCACTTTTCACCTTCCTGACACGGCCCATTTTTTCAAATCTGCCCTGTGTCACTACAAGTGGCTATAACTTCGGAACGCTTTACCATATCCAAGGGATTTTAAAATTGTTTTCTCGTGACACATTGTACTTCAGGTTATTTGAAAAATTTTGGCGGTATGTTTTGCATTTATTTATGAGAAAATCAGATATTTGGGGGAGAAATCTCCGATCGCGGGTGTTAGAGGCAGGTGTCGGCTATAATATATAGCCGACACCCGCAGCTTCTGGCACCGGCTCCGTTCAGGAGCCGGCGCCAGAAGCATGACGCAATAGTACTGCATTTTGCGGGAACGCACCTCCCGCGATGCAGTACTATTACGTCAAATGTCGGGAAGGGGTTAAAGGCCTAGCGGAACCTTGTATGACGAGTCACTTGGTCTGCGAGAGCATCTTACGTGTTACAAGTTGTAACCTGGTTAACAACCAAAAAAAAAAATCAAGCATTACCTGACCCTCCCTCTATTTTACTGTATCCCCCGCTCCCATTTAAGAGGTAGAAGAAATGATCTAGATATGCCTAAATATTTATGAATCATCTGCGTTTCAATTATTTCCTATGGAAAAACCTGCTTTGATATATGAGAAATTTGGATTACAACCCAGGACACAATATGCCCAATATAACAATATAATTCCACTGTATATTCACTCTATATGTTCTGCTGGAGCAAACAGATAACATACTGCACGGTGGCATAAAACACGACACTCAGGACAAGTCTTAAGGATCAATATTATCCAACAGGAGACACGGACAACACTAGGGGGCAGCGCACCACTCACCATCGGCAATCTGGATTGGAGCATTTGGAGATCATCGTATCCATAGATCTGCTTAAAAGTAACAAGACAAGGATTATAACCAGGAGACATATTACGCAAGTAGCTTGAAACAAATTATCCATTTATGCTCATATTTACCCCAAATAATCAGGCCTAGTACTAATTCATTCAGACAGTTGTATAAAACACACACACACACACACACACACACACAATATGCAAACCACAACCACAAGACACGACCCGACTACACAGATCACAAGGGTAAACTAATCCAATTCTGGGCTTACTGGGTATGCAGGCAGGAGACCTCCGGGTCCTACTATGTACTGATTGTGTAATAACGGGGGGACACCCTGCGGCAGGTTGGGGGGCGCTTTTCCTGAAGAAAAAAAGAAAAAGGGAAAAAATGTGACTTTATAATTCAATATCTGACCGATAATCTGTATTTAATGGAAACGTTACACAATCAGCCCCTGGATGAAATAAGCTCATTTACCACTACTGGTGACACGTGCACACTCAGCCAGCCGAGCCAAGGGTGCATGTGCACTGATCAGGAAACAGGTCTGCAATCCACACAAGTATCTGGACTACTGTGAATAACTCAATCCTGAGACAATGAATAGGAAGACGCGGACCTTAGACAGGTCTGCGTTATTAATAAGCTACTCTAAGCAATATAACACGTATAACATGGGAACAGCGATCAGCGTGCTCCTGGCTATAACCCCTTACCTGAAGAGACGAGCGGAGCGGTTCTGGTGCTGGGGGCCGGCACGCTGACGCTGGGGACGCTCAGGCCCAGGCTGTTGGTAGTGTTCATGCTGCTGCTCAGGCTGACTACAGAAGAGGTGGTGCTGGTCGCCGATGTGGGGGCTGTAGAGAAGGTTGTGCTGGGCTGGAGGGACACCGTGTTCTCCACACTCGTGTGCTACACATGGAAAATATAATACAAATAATTCATATCCTACCTATAGAAGTTGTGTCACAACAATGGGGGGCGCTCCATGTGCTTAGGGGCTCCTACCAGTAGGATCCATGTGTGAACTCATGTTTGCCCCGGACTCTAGCAGAGGGGCCCAAGTGGCTGCACCCCGCAACCCTATATTTACCCTGTGGATGAATGCAGCTCATATGAGCCAAATATAACCCCTTCCTCCCAGGGCCCTTTTTTTTGCGTCATTATTTATTTGCTCTCCTTATTTATAATTGGTTTTATACCTTGATCGGTCTGGACTTTTGGGACGTGGCAATATCTAACAGGTTTGATTTTTTGTGAGTCCATTTTTAAATTGGTTCTAGGGAAAGAGGGCGATTTGATTTGTTTTTACTATTTTAGCCCCTTGTTCTCAGGATATTTTAACCCTGTCTGATTACAAGCCCTGGAGCCTGCTGTTAGCCTGAAGTCCATATAAGACGCCAGATAGTTGTCGTACGCATCACTCCACATCGGTATGTTGGGTGCTCAAGTGAGTTACCAAACCGTTTCAATAGCCAATATCAAGAAACCTGGCGCTCATTAATGAAGTCAATTGTAGATTCCCTTTCATTAGGCAGAAATTATTGCAATACAAAACAACATTTACAACGTTTTGGCCTGTTAGATCAGACCAGTCATGTGCTTGTTCATCAACGGTGATAGACATGGCCTTACGCATACCTCCCTGCTCATCCTATCTACACATGCATTTAGCAATCCATGCCTGATGCACGTTATTTGGATTGCAATACTTTCTGCCCAATAAAAAAAAAAGAATCTACAATTCGCATCATTAACGAAAGGCAAGTGTCTTGATATCCGCTATTGAAACGGTTTGGTAACATCTTTGGACTGTCATGGGGACAGATCGCTGCTCCCCGATGAGGTCACGGGAGGCATTTAAAGGGTTAACAGCCACCACTGGAGCCAGTTACAACATGCAGCAAACACCCCTGCTATATGGAGAGGGTTCACCCCTTGCGGCCCATCCATGTACTGTTACAGAGGTTTGTGGCTCAGGGTTAAAAAATTTACCCCATGGATGAGTGATAAACGCAGCTCATGAGACAAGACATTTAATACCAGACAGAACAAATAGGAATAAAAACTTACCGAGTGGGAAACCGCTGAGGACAATACAGACGCTGCAGGAAGGCTGTTCTGGTGCCCGGACAAAGTGCTAGGAGGGAGGGCAAATACAGACACCACATTAGACTGACAGATCCCCGCAGTGACAAGTCGCATTAGTGACCAGATAGACTCAGTAAGAACGATCTCCACGAAATATCAGATATGTGCTTGTTACCATCACGGTCTGCCGCTTGTGCTGTAGGACACGCTTGGTGGTTGCATACCTGTTGAGTTGGGATAAGGAGCTGCTCGAGAGGTCGCTGGGCTGCGGTAAGCTGGAGAGCGACACAGCGGACGTGTGCTGCTGAGACGCTGCTGGAAGGAGAGACGAGGCGGTGGAGGCCGGACTGGACAGGGACCCCACCGAGGACAGGTTCTGAGAGGTCTCAGGCTTCACAGATGGTACAGAGGAAGATGCTGTAACAAAACAAAACAAACATGAGGACAATGTAAATCAGAAAAAGCCTCCCAAACTGCTAAAATCATATGATTCCCCTAATAAAATATACAATAGAGGCCACAACGCAAAGCAGAGAGACAACCATGCGTATGGATGGGTACATGGGAGTACACAGGTGAGAGAGGGCTGACCCTGCACTGGAATCATCGCCTCTGAACTAACGCTAAAGTGCAAGACCAGCGAACAGAGGATGAGGTACTAAGGAGATGCTAAGGGACTGCACATGCGGGCACATCCTATAGCTTTCCTCTTTGCGTTTTGCACAGGAGTTACTTTTGCTAATCAGAAAGTCTCATAATTTCCACCAACAAAGGGAAGGAAAAAAAAAAAAATAGAAGGTCTTCCCAGCTGATCTTGTATAAACATGTTCTGAATACTCTTACATGGCCGGCGTCCCTGCATCCACCACAATAGCAGATAAAGCGCTCACGTGACCGTGATATGGACTCGTGCCAGGCGTCTGCTATAGCAACCGCTCCGCGTGTGTAAACATGATACTGATATGACGACGGGGGAGAAGGGAGCAGAGACATAATGCAAAGCAGACGCTATATACTAAAGACATGCGCTGGCTGGGGATGGGTTTCCTGCTCAGCCCATTTTCCTCTACATTTGTCTATGCAGATGTACAAGGGTCCATCATCTCCGGCCTGTAACAAGCCCTGATCATGGAGTAATCGCCAGCAGCCATTGGTGGTAATGTCTGAAGCGACTGATGAACAGTCACATGTTGTGTCCATAGTCTATTGGCCTTATTGATGTCCCTTACAATCTTTAGAACGGAGTAGATCCAAATTTCTATAGCCAAGCGCCTTTTTTTGTGTAGAGTAAGTTCAACCCTCTGCTATATCAATAGTGATTCTTGTGATCAGTGGGGGGTCCCAGCGGTCAGAGCCCACAGATCAGGTTGTATATAAGCACTTCGCTCACATACAGATCAGCCTGCAGCACCACCTCCCCTCAGCCATAGCTTGGAGAGTACATAGTAACATCTAGTGCTTTCAGTCTGTAATACTATGAATTCTGAAACCGCTTCAACTACAGGATGATAAATCATCAGAACAAACAAAGCCAGGAAATAAATAAGATTTAGGACTTGTTCCATTGATGCCTGGGGCTGGTTCATGGTTTATGCATTAAGGGGACACTGCGTAACAAGGTCTCCAGATATAACAAACACTTGCTTATAGTCTCAGTTCTGGAACCAGGACAGAGTATCGGGGCGAAGCGAATTAGACATGAAGAGCTTGGCAGTGGGTGCGATGCCATGTGCCAGCTGTGTGCCCAATATGATTACAACAGCGAGAGGGTTTGCTGAGGATTAAGAGATGATGACGTCAATCTGGGACCAGCACAAGACTCGGCAAGTTGTTCTCGGCAAGTATTCCGAATAGTCCACTAGTGCCCTGGCAGCTGGGGCTCACTGCGAGGCCAGTGTCCTGCATCAGTACCAAAAGCCAAACTGGACCCTGGAACAAAACGTTCAAGTCTTTCCATCATCATCAACGCTCCTGGTTTGGACTTACAAATACTGATGCAAAACACTAACCCGGATACTGGCGTTGGCTCAAGCTTCATATTAGCCATAAGGGGGGAGCAAACGGGAACCTGCTAAAGGTTTATAGAAGTATTTTGTAGAAGGGCACTTACTGTTCAAAGAAACTTGTGCCCGGATTCCATTGTGTCCGTTCTGGAAGAGAGAAAGAACAAAACACTCAATATAAAAAAAGGCCAAAAGCAAAATCTGCAAGAATCATAAAGTGATTTTATAGACTAGATTATCTATGACCTGGAAGTGGAGCTTCAGTGCCCCGATACACACAGCAGCCAGTTATCTGCCTCCAGTCCCCGGGAGTCCCCATTACCCTTGGTCATTAGTATCAAAATCCCTTTAATTGTGGTGTGTGGGGGATGAGCAGATGAATCAGGGTTTGTAAAATACTACAAAACTTGTACTACCAGACATGGAGATGACACAATCTTAGAAATCTGCCATGTTTTATGAATACTAAGGAACCCCTTAAAGGGAACCCAGCACTTATACCTCCCTAGCAGAACTTCAGTGTTATGCAGGGCTATGCACACACACACCACTCAGACTTTTGTTATTATTGACCACCTTCTCCTTCCATGAAATAGTTTTTCAGAAATATGCAAATTGGGCTGAAGTGCTTTGGCAGGGCACCTCAGAGCTCCAGTTCCACTTCTTGCTGTTCCTGTGAGTGACGCAGCTGAAGGGGGGAGGATTTTACTAGGTGTTTGGCGGTGTAAGTTTAAACGGGGAACCTTCTGATTGCTCTGAGACACTTTGCTAACACCCCCAAAGCAACTCAGAATAATTTTCAAATTTATAAAGTGAACGTTTGTTAAGAATGGAGTATCTGAAAAAGAAAAGGCATGGGTGGCATAGCTGTAAGGGAACCTGTCAGAAGAAACTGACCTAATAAACCACTACCAGTATGTCATCAAGCAGCTGAACACCTTTAGTTCAAGTCTATTTGATGGCTCAGCACGGTGACATTGTCTAGTAAATCAACTTTAAAGTGACATGTAATTTGGTTACATCACACTTGAAAGTTGATTTCCTGAGTGATGTCGCCACACTGGATCATGAAACAAGCCACAATCTGGAAGGTGTTAATCTGCTTCACAACATACTGGTAACATAATGGTTAATTAGGTCAATTTCTCTTGACAGGTTCCCTTTAAGTAACACAGACCGTTCAGGTAGGTCATTTGTGGCCATGTTTTCCCTTTAAGTTGAATACTTTATTAGAATGGGAGCCATGCACCGGGGTCATGCCACCTAGAAGCAGATAGAATTGGCAACAATAAATTGTTGTATGAATTGTATTTTAAGAGGAGGCAAAATCAAAATGAGGAATCTGTTAATGTGACTTAAGGTTTGTACAAAGATACACATACAGACCCAGTAAAAGATAGAGGTGATGAGGGATATGGGTGCTTCTAGTACAAGTTTTGTGCCTGGTCCTTAGTTATGTGCAGTGCCATGAGCAGACGGCTCTGTGCACTCTCTAAGTGACCCTGCGGTGTTGTGACCCTGCGGTGTTATTCCAGCTCAATCTCATTTGATATAAGCTGCAGTAGAACAGCAGGACCATAGAGTCAACTCTTCTATGATCAGCTGATCAGTTCAAGTCTGGGTGTCAGGCTGACCCTGATCTGGGTGTCGTCATGACCTATGCCTTGGTCCTAGGGATTGTGTGTTGCAAGGTTTAACAGAGAATCTCCCGAAATATATAAAGTGCAGAATTATTAAGCAGCTTACAGTGACGGGCACCACCTCAGAGGCCGACATGGAGCTTTGGTATCCTATTCTGTTGTGCACAGACGTCTGGTCGTAAGAAGAGGAGGAAGAGGAGGAGATGGTGACTGGACTGGTGCTCTGCGTAGAGTTGCTGTGGCTGGAAGTGGTGATTACTGGCGAGGTGTAGCTCGGCTCCTGCACAGAACTTGATATTGGCAGAGGGGGATTCATAGAGTCACTAGAAAGAGTGAAAAGAAATGTTAAAGAGTAATACAAACAGTGACTATATGTAGTAGCAGAGTGATCCTTCAATACAAGAGCATTAGCCTTAGTACACAGTCTTGTTTATCAGGCACCTCAGGATCCTAAACTATCATATGCGACAGTAAAAATGAGGATATTAACACATCACTCTGCCTCAGGGCAAATTATATTGTGGAAACCTCAGCAGAAGTTTCCAGGATTCTCTCAGTGTAAGGGTTCATGTACACGTGGTATGCCCGCCGTGCAGGCTTATCAGCGTGTGCTGGAGAGGAGTTGACCCCCAACTCCCTCCATAAAGAACAGCGGTGCAAGGCCGCACACTTGGGAAAGGAATGAGCACGCCACCGCCATGCTATAGCGCCGCTGAGCCGCCATCTGTGGGGACGTATATGCGGCCGCAAATACGCCCCCCCCCCCCCCCCCAGACGGCCGTGTGAATAAACCCCAAGACAAACGTGTTCATCTGATGGTACATGTCGGTCCGATCCCACAGACTGAACAGGACGCGAGTCCTTCCATCATACAGTAATATAAAGGTAACGACTCCCTTTCAGCAATTCGGCCGACAGACGTGGAATCCTTGCTTTGTATTTCTGTATGATGGAAAGACCCCCCTCCTGTGCAATCTGTGGTATCAGACCCACATACAGGTCCGTTTTCAATGACTGAACACATTTGTGTGCAGCCGGCCTAGGACTTCGTAAAACACCTCCTTTGTAGCTATAAGCCTGCAAGCTTTCTATTACCCATGTAACACAAGGTGATTAAGAGACTCCCCCATTCAGGCTGTGAAAACAGAGGACCCTCATTCACCAGCCACTACATTCATTTCTAAGCAAGCAAGTCGCAGTGAATAGGATTTCTGGTATCAGCCCTCTATGGGTCTTTTGGAACGTCCTACTCACTATAGAGCAGCTCATGGGGTCTTGTGGTTTCCCATTCTGAAGATCGCTCAGGGTCCCAGCATTCAGACCCCAAGATAAAAGGTCGCCTATAAGAGCCCCGTTTAAGTTTTGATAAAGCCGTAGACTCCTTCCTCACCTTATGCTCTTTGAAAACAGGTTGCTTGCCGTCTGACTTGCATTATCAGGACTTGTGTTCGAGCCAAACTCGGGCAATGAGGGCTCCGATCCGAACTCCAGGGCACCAAACTGAACATTTAATCCCGTGACGTCGGCTGATCCTGGCATCTCCACTGCAGACGAGGGAATCTGAGGGGAAAAGACGCACGTTAATCCCGAGGGCAACAGAGGGTCAGCAGAATGTGTAGACTGAGCCAAGAAATGCAGGAATCAAGATCAGCAGCTCATAGTAGATCTCCTCCTAAAATATAAACTCTCTGCCATTTTATTTCACAGCAGACAAAGAAAAAAAAAACCTTATGCCCAAAGCCCAAAACCTACAAGCTACAGCACAAACCCGATGACAACCTCCTAGGACACCCACTTTACTCATGATGGGGCCACAGATTACAGCAGTGACCAGATCTTCAGTCTGGGGTGACCTCTTTACCTCCTACACCTTATATATTTGTAGGATGTGTAGGAGATAAAGATGAGCAGGATGGAGCCACTCATCCAGGCTGATCCAGCACCACCTCCCAATCGAAGGGGCAATGTAGAACTGATCACCTGTTCTAAGGGATGGATGATACATCACGGGCCTATGAAGCAGAGCTTGCTGGAGCACCACTTCAGACATTTAAAGTGGTTACACCCGTTCCTAAAAAAGGTTAAAAGGCATGTCAGCGATTAGGTTTGGACCTTATTTAAAGGGAATCTCCCACCAAGATCCATCCTGATAAACCAGGGACATTACTCATAGTTTCGGACACTGTGGCATCTTCTTATATTTGTTATCCATGGCCTCCTTCCTTCTAATATCAGCTTTTATAATTATGCTAATGAGTTAGTGGCTTTTACTAGGGCCTGTACTTGCTGCAGCTTCACAAGCTGTTATACTTATCCTTCCAATGTGGGAGAGGGAAGGGGGAGACAGTGTAACAGCCTGTGCAGCTACAGAAAAGTGGGTGTTACCAGAGCCTTTCTAGCTCTTAAGCATAATTATAAAAGTTGATTTCAGAAGGAAGAAGGCCATGGAAAACAAATATAAGAAGATTCCCACAGTCCTGGCGCCTGGATCTATGGGTAAGTGTGTGTGGATTATCAGGATGGATTTTGATGGTAGATTTCCTTTAAAACCGCAGAGCATCCCTATAAAGATCACGTTCCTTCCACCTTATCTCACAGCCCATTAACAAATACTACAGCTCCCCAATGGAGCGCCCATCAAACCGGAAGCTGAGACAATAAAACGCGGTCCACACTGAGGGACAAAGGCTATAACACACCATGTTAAAAGCCACAAAGTACATAACATAGGATATTACGATAGGATGTAGCCAACCAGATCACTCAGAATTGTTGCTTTCCACACACTGAATTCAGATATGTGCTTGGTAAGATAAACCATCATTGTGATCCGATTAGAACAGAACCATATAATATCAGGGGCTGACCTGGAGGTACCATTAAATTAAAATGAAAGGAAAAAAAATAAAATCCATAAACCATGCACTGACCAATGAAGTGTAGCTTGTAGAATAAAAAGGACTGCTCTTCAGGATGCTGACCTTTGAAGTGGGGGGTATCCTCCGTTTTGGGGGCTTTATGTGTTTCTGCTGTTGGGTCTGTTGTACGGACATGGCCTGGGAGTCCAGGGACAGGTTTGGGAGCTGCATCATTTTGTTGACGTTGGTGGAGCTGTCCACTGGAGACGTCTCCCGCAGCTTGACCTGTGAGGAGAAGGTCTCCAGACCAGGAGGGGGCGCTGTGACCGGCTGTATCTGATGCTGCTGCCGCTGTGCGAGCTGACTCAGCACGGGCGAGGGCTCCGGCTGAGATTTAAAGTCTAAACAAAAGAAGAAGAAGAAGAGTTTTAATGAGGAGACCACAATTACTGATGCATTGTATTTAAAGTGCTCTGCAGTCCATCAAGCAACATGTCCGGGTGCAGCGGAGGACACAGAAGCAAAAGTTGACATTCGCTCATCTCTAGTCATCGGCTCCATCTGGGATGGCAGATTTCATTGTGAAATGACCCAAAGAGAAGAAATCAAGTCTTCTGTAAGGATCAACTTCCCAAAAATTAGATGCAACTTTAGCTACTGCCAAGTAGAAGAAAAACAGATTCAAAGTGCAAGAGGTTATCTCTGGGCCTCCTGTATATCACATGTATTGTAGCGGATGAACACGGCAAAGAGGTTTAATGTAAAAAAAAAAAATAGCCTGGTGTTCGGGGTCCTTGTGTCCACTGTCCATCAATAAGACTTAGAACGTCCCTATAATAACATGCAGTCCATCGGATCACTCAGAATTGTTGCTCTCCACACAATGGTGTCAGATATGTGCTTGGAAAGTAAAACATCATTGTGACCCGATTAGAACACAACATCAAATGAATAAACTTGATGGACAAGCTAAGCTGACAAGAACATGGATTATGGGCGAAAATTACGTCTGGAGACTCCAGAACATGACTACGAGTTTTGTGCTTTTATCATGTGTTTTATCATAGTCCGGCTGCAGGTAATGACAGAAGATTGGGCCAAGATGATCCAACATGATGTCCACCTTGCTCATTATTAGTGTCCTGCAAACAGACATCCATTACGTGCATAGATAGACCTCTCCATGTCCTGGACAGATCAACAAAACTCTCAAACTAGGACTAGTAGATGTAATAAAAAGTAGCCATACTGGAAAGGAAAGGGGTCGTCTAATCATTTCTATACAGTTTGTGATAATGAGGTCTAAAAAGAGAAGTTGCAGGGTGCTGAAACCTCAAGCGTAATACAGTGACTGTTCTTACCGAATTGAGAGAGGACTGATGGCTGCGGCACAGGCTTTATGTCCCATGTGGAAGAGGGGGTTGTGGTACTGCCGCTCTGCTGAGAGTTGGGGGTTGTAAATTGACCTAGACCGGGGTTCTTCAGCTGCTCCAGTATCTGAGACCCAGCAGAATTTGTCAGCTTTGAAGATCCAATCTCACCAAACCCAGATCCAAGGACAGAGGACTACAATAAAGTAAGAATAAGTTACACATACAGGTAATGAGTCAAGTTGCATCAAAGCGGATGGGGAAAGCGGCGAGCGCCAAAGAGGAAAGCAGAAGGAGTGCTTAAGTGGAAAGTGACGTACCAGACTTGGTGGAGTGAAGCTGTTGATGGCATTGGAACTGCTGGGCGCAGGTGTAATTTGGGTGCTGTGCTGAGAATTTGTGAACACCAGCGCCTGCCCGAAATTCTGCTGCTGAGAGGACTCAAACCCGGCAGAACCAGGCTCATTGTTCTGCTGCGGTTTCTGGAGCAGGGCTACTAGATCGATGCTGAAAAGACAAAGTAAATCAGATCAATCTCTACAAAAAAACAACTGCAAAACAAGGATTGGCGGCTCCACCCTGCGGCGTACCTCTGCCCAGCTGTAATGTGGTTTTCTGTGGGAACAGAAGATGCAGTGAAGACCTTGGTTTCTGACAGCTGCAGGAAAGCAGAAAAGTTTAAAAAAAATTATTAAAAACACATTCAATTACAATGATATATCTACAGAATTTTTTTTATCCTGAGTTTCTCCTTTTATCATACACCAAAGCTGCAGTAAAGGGGTTGCCCCATGGTTGAAAAACATTGCTCTTTTGTTCCAAAAATAGCACCACACTTGACCCAGGATTGTGCCGGTGTTTGCAGCTCGGCTGTATGGAAATTAATCGAGCTTGGATGCAATACCACGCACTACTCAAAGGCAGAGGAGCAGCGTTTTTGGGAATAAAGCAGCCATGGTTTTCAAAACCTGAACAATCCCTTTAATTCTGATAGCAATCAATGGAGTCTGTAAACTTCTCAAACAACTTTAATTTAGCGACTCTCATGCTGGTTGCACTTCACGTTTTCCTTGCATCAGACAACTGTATATAGTGTGACTTGTGTAAAGAGGACACTTCTTGGAAAGAAAAAAAATAGTGGCAGTACGTGTATTAAGGCAAACGCGCACTTAAGGACGGGTGGTCTGTGTGCTATTGTGTCCGCTGTCCAATGTCATAAAATAAATAAGACCTAGAATGACCCTGTGATAACATGTAGCCGACCAGATCAATCAGTATTGTTGCTCTCCACACAAGCAATTCAGATATGTGCTTGGAAAGTAAAACATCATTGTGATCTGGGGATTACACTACAGCAAATAGCGAAAACCTAGAAAACCTGACAAGAGCATAGATTAGAGGCTAGATACGTCCTACTGGAGGAATCGCCAAATTTACAAGTAGTGTCCTCCCATAGAAGTCTGGTGGCAGGACATAACATAAGATGGTGGCCAGATAATCTAAAGTGCAATACAGAGCCCTTTAGAAGGTCTTCCGGTGCCAGTTGTGTGCACAGACTTCATATACAGGGAATTTCTGTTGAGATTTCAGCTCTGGAGCTTGCAGAAGTGTGAATGCAGCTGTGGACTGTACCCACAGAATGAGAATTGAACAGTCAATTACTTTAGGTACAGCTACAACCAATCTATAAGTAGCGCTACAAAACATTACAAAATAAACCCAGCCTAAGAAGCCAATGCGGGCCATGAATAAGACAAACAGCGGCAGAGGCGAGAGCACTTACATCTTCATTCCAGTCTTCGGCTGTCCACTCCTCGATAGAATTTCTCCATGCTCCTGGTAAAAAGCAATAAAAAGGAAAATCCTAAGTAACTTATGGTAAACTCAAGACATGGATTCAAGTTTCAGATTGAAGAAAACGTGTCTCTGCTTATTTGATGTCCCCAAAAGTCACAGGGTAGCAGATAAGTGTCTGAATGTTGCTGCCTCCACTCCCAGTTCTCTAATTTAAACGTGCAGCAACAAGATGTTTAAAGAAATCCCCGACATGAAACAACCCTCACCAGGCGCGGCTTCATCTCCATCAGTCTGACCGGCCTCCCACACCTCTGGTTTCACTCCAAAGCCATCGTTAGCGCTGGGCTCCGTGTAGTCTGCAGGATTGAACGTGCTGTAACGGAACAGATCACATGTCAGTTATGTAACACTAGTATCGCCAGCCAAGCAAGCCACAGGGTGCACATCGATGACCTACCCCATGCCCTGTGCGGAGAACCTTCCTGCGCCTCTACCTCGTCCACGTCCTCCAAATCCTGCAAGTAAAATGGGATCATGTGTCTGTGCCTTCAGAAGCAATGATCAAAGATTGCAAATGAAAAACAAAAAGATGCAGCAAAGGGAAAGGCCAAATACCTCTCCCGCGCCCACGTCTTCCGCGATCAGCAGGTCTGTCGCCCGGGCCGCTGTCCACTCCATTTTCTTCTGCTCTAACTGCATTAAAAAAATAACACTAATTAAACCACAGATACAGATCTACCAGCAAATCCAGAATGATAGTAGCCAGCCACATACACTCTCTACCACGGCTTCCTCCCCTGCCACGTCTGTTAGATGTCCCACGGCCGCGGCTCGTTTCTCGGTCTCCTCTCTTCTCCCGGTTTTCTTTGTTTTCAGAGCTCTCTTTTCCAATGCTCTTCTTTTTGCCTCCAACAGTCTCCCAGGATGTCTGCAAAGAAAATTCAACACAGGTCAAAAAAAATCATCCCAGCCCAAAGTGAAACCTTGTGTAGGTGCAAACCTACACCAACCTAGGTGCAGGCCACAGAAACCCAAGTATAATAATCCATAGCAGTCCTAGTATTACAAGCGTCTCACCGTATCAGAGTTTCCTTCTAGCAGTATATTGATGGCCCTGTTCACATCTCCGTTGCAGTCGTGAAGCGCCACTATACACTCGTCCTGGTTCTTTCCTGTCACTTCCATTAACTGCAGAAGCAAAGAGTTAACAACTTATACATCTGTTATTTGAAGGTCTTCTACCGCAAATAGGGAAAGAATCAGGAATTGGAAGATCTTCCATTTGAATGGAGCGTCTGTCGCGCTTGTGCAATGCTGCTCCGTGCAAATCTTACTATATCTGACAATCAATTATGATTGGGAGCCAAAAAGTTGCATATCATGGACCGGCACTTTCTACTATGAAAGCGGCCCCCTGTGACGTTTACATGCAGGTGAGGGTCCAGACCAATATATAATCCTAGAACTTTCTAGGACAGTGACTGGGAAGGTAATCTATAGGCCTGGCAGTACCAACAGTGGGCACCAATACAAGGCACCAGGTGCCGGACAGCTGCGCGTGTCTATGCTCCACTGACATACCATGCATGGCCAGTTGGTGTTGAAGAGCTGACGATCAACTCCATCACAAGTGTCAGTAAGTTGTACTTTCACAGCACATGGTTTCAGACTATAAGAACCAAAATTCAGAAGGGACAACTTACGCAGCCCCCATAAATCAGGCCCTGCAGCTGTCCACCACGCAGCCGCCCAGCCTGACACATGCAAATCGCCACCTGACGCCCCAGTCCGAGTGTTCAGCAGTAAAGCAGCCCAGAAAACAAACTCTCACTTTCCTGAAATAGACCGGAGCCGCCGGTCAAACTTACTTGCTTCACTTTATCCTCAAAATCTGCGTCATTTTTGTCGTAGATCATCTGTGCGAGGCGGATTTGCTCAGCTGTTGCCTAGAAAACAATAAAACGGGTAAATGAGATTAGCGCCCCTCTCCAAGCATGGCCGACGCTCTAAATAACTCAGCTGTCACGGTGCAAAGTCAACTCACTACACGTTATAGAGCTAAAGATAGAAAACTGTACAATGTGAGGGGGCTCGGCCCCCCGGGGGTACAATCTGTGGGTGTACTATCCGTGCACAACAACACATGATCGAGATGGAAAGTTCTGAACCGTATCGATACTATTCATGTAGATTTGTGAAATATTGTCAATTCGATATCCAAAAATGTCATCAATTTTGATCCGCAAAATGCTACAAAAAACTTGGGACAGCCATTGTCGGCGCCTCCACGCGCCAGGGGCACACTTACCTGTACCTGTTTCTGTGGTTGTGTCTGTGGAGTTGTAATCTGTGGTTTTTCCCGAGTGCCCCGGGTGCGTTCATTTCCCACCGAAGTCATCATATACAGTATATACAAAACAATGTATGTACAAAATAGAAAATCTGCAAGAGAAATAAAAAAACAGGATATTAGCCCCGAGAATCATTAACGCTAAAATCCAGACCCAAATCGTCCCCACAACAATCTGTTCGTCTCAAGGTCTGCCAAACAAAATAAGAGAAAAGTTCTCGGGACCTGTCAGTTTTGGCGTTACATCTCGTTCCTTCTATTATGTTTTGTGTTACTCCACTCTCTCCCCTTGAAATCTCGTACAGGCCATGACAAAACAAGAGTGCACTTGAGATTTGGGAGGAGGGGGGCCTTGAGATTAGGGGGTGGGGTCGGGTCCCGGCAGTCAGAACCTGAATGATCTACAAGTTATCCACTATATAGTAGTGATCGCTTCCAGTTATTGGGCACAACCATATTGGGGGCCGTGATCTGGATGTAATAATTGTAGCCAGATCACGGCCTCCACTGAGGTTAGACGCACACACGATGCACTCTGCAAAATAGAGAGCCCTGTATTATTGGCCGGACTTACTGTGCAGCCGCGCGGCTTCACCCTGGGTGCCTGCGGATACACAGCGCCAAAGGATTTCTACATCAAAATGCACAAAAGGCCCCAGTGTGTATAATATAAAAGGTGGCAGCACTGAATATCACGCCCGCCTATCGGCACAGAGACGAGCTTGGTAAAGAAGGAGGCATAATAGAAATGGTGGCCGTAGCACCAGAGGTGGCCACTGACTAGTTACAGAGCGCGGCACAATAAAACCAGTATGAAATCCATATAATGCAGATCACCATAGAGCAGCCACCGCGCTCATTCACCACAAACCTACAGAGACGAGGATCCAACATCAATCCCCCCTCCCTCCATTCCGATTACTAATCCCATCCAAGAAAAAAAAAAAAATCAGGTGAGCCGACACACTGTAACGCAAAGATCAGATTTCAGTCAACTGTTCCAGGAGTGGAAACTGTGATGGGAGGGAGATCATAGAGAGAACACAGCACTACAGAGAGCGCTGTACTGACGCCTCCATTGCTCAGGGCATGTCCAGATACAACCTGGATGCCGGACGCAGACAAATCCAGAGCAAATTCTGGAATAAAAATGCAGAGGTCGCATTAACGCCTGTATAAGCATCTTAAGACATTTTACTTCTTGGGAAATGTGTAATGCGTATAATACAACATGACACTTTTCTCCCTTTACTGAGTGTGGAGAGGGGGGTGGGGGGGTGACCTGCGTCCATTGTATGGCCTGGAGGGGTGAGGAGACATGGGGTGGCACTGGCAGCCATAGTCTGACCTGGGTCAGTATCATCAGCCATTAGTCTGACCTGGGTCAGTATCAGCAGCATAGTCTACTGGGCAGTATCAGCAGGCATATGGACCTGGTCAGTATCAGCAGCCTAGTCTGACCTGGGTCAGTATCAGCAGCCATAGTCGCCTGGGTCAGTATCGCAGCAGCCATAGTCTGACCTGGGTCAGTATCATCAGCCATAGTCTGAACCCTGCGGTCAGTATCAGCAGCCATAGTCTGACCTGGGTCGTATATCAGGCAGCCATAGTCTGCCTGGGTCAGTATCACAGCCAATCGACCTGGGTTCGTATCACAGCCATAGTTCTGTAGCTGGGTCAGTATCAGCAGCCATAGTCTGGCCTGGGTCATATCGCAGCCATAGTCTGACCTGGGTCAGTATAGCAGCCATAGTCTGACCTGGGTCAGTATCAGCGAAGCCATATGTCGGACCTGGGTCAGTATCACACAGCCATAGTCTGACCTGGGTCAGTATCAGCAGCCTAGTCTGACCTGGCGATCAAGTCACTCCAGCAGCACATAGTCTGACCTGGGTCAGTATCAGCAGCCATAGTCTGACCTGGGTCAGTATCAGCAGCCATAGTCTGACCTGGGTCAGTATCAACCTGGGCATCAGCGCCATAGTCTGACCGGGTCAGTATCAGCAGCCATAGTCTGACCGGGTCAGTATCAGCAGCCATAGTCTGACCGGGTCAGTTCAGCAAGCCATAGTCTGACCTGGGTCAGTATCAGCAGCCATAGTCTGACCTGGGTCAGTATCAGCAGCCATAGTGCTGACATGGAGTCAGTATCAGCAGCCATAGTCGGACCTGGGGTCAGTATGCAGCAGCCCATGTCGACCTGGGTCAATATCAGCAGCCATAGTCGACCTGGGTCACGTATCAGCAGCCATAGTCTGACCCTGGGTCAGTATCAGCAGCCATAGTCTGACCTGGGTCAGTATCAGCAGCCATAGTGACCTGGGTCAGTATTCAGCAGCCATAGTCTGACCTGGGTCAGTATCAGCAGCCATAGTGGACATGGGTCAGTATCAGCAGCCATAGTCTGACCTGGGTCAGTATCAGCAGCCCATAGTCTGACCTGGTCAGTATCAGCAGCCATAGTCTGACCTGGGTCAGTATCAGCAGCCATAGTCTGACCTGGGTCAGTATCAGCAGCCATAGTCTGACCTGGTAGTATCAGCAGCCATAGTCTGACCTGGGTCAGTATCAGCAGCCATAGTTCTGACCGGGGTCGTATCAGCAGCCTGTCGACACTGGGTCAGTTCAGCGCCATAGTCTGACCTGGGTCAGTATCAGAGCCATAGTCTGACCTGGGTCAGTATCAGCAAGCCATAGTCTGACCTGGGTCAGTATCAGCACCTAGTCTGACATCGGGTCAGTATCAGCAGCCATAGTCTGACTGGGTCAGTATCGGCCCATCTACTGGGTCAGTATCGCAGCCATAGTCTACATGGGTATCACAGCCATAGTTGACCTGGGTCAGTATCAGCAGCCTAGTCTGACCGGTCAGTCAGCAGCCATAGTCTGACTGGGGGGCTGAGGAGATATTAATCTACTGGAAAATCAAAGTGTTTCTTCTTGGGGGGACGACCAAAACCCTATATCTAGGGTGAGCATTGTAACGTCCTCGTGCTGTTCTACCCTGGTAATGGCAGAGTGCTGACATAGTGTTATATCCATAATAAACGAGATATTCCCAAAGGATGATAAACGTCTGATAGAGGCGAGTCCCTCGTGCCCGTCGTGTTGTCTTTGGTTATTTTTGGCACAGCTACAGAAGAAAAACAGAGATGCCCTATAATCCTCAGTACAGGAGGGTACAAGGGTCTGCGGTGTACCACAACCTCTGGAATATCCCTTAATAACAAAGTCACGACCGGCCGTTTGCAGCGTCCAGGAAACAGAATGTGCAGATAACGTCGGCTCCATTGTCAGCGCCACATATCTACTGGGCAGTCACTGGTATCCAGCGCGGTTAGATTTCAGGGGTCGGGAGACCGACCCTCCCCCCACACACTCTGGAAGTATTTAAGTCCATGGAGAGAACAGAGGCCCGGAAGGCCCTCCAGTCCCGCTAAGGCAGAAAGAAAGTGGATGAAAAACTTTACCGGCAAAAATGGAAACTTCACCTTCTCCTAGAAAACTTGCATGAATCCGTGATACACCCCAGGGGAAGGGAGGGGGGTCTGGAATAACAAGGGGCTAGATTTTGGGCTTTTGCTACAGTTCTGGTTTTGTACAGGTGAAACATTAAAGAGACCTGCATCAGTCAGGGCTGCAGATTTAACCCGTCACATTGAGGTCTCTGATCATTATTGTAACATACAAGAAGACGACACATTCCACATCCTCGACACATGACTGGAGCCGTCCAGCTCCTCCGGCCTCAGCAAAGCAGGAAATTAGTGCCCGGATCAGACGCAGGGCGACATCCCAAAATAACTCGTACAATGGCCTCTCACAACCAGCACATGACGACGCAGATCCAACGCAAACATGGCCGCCTATTCCGGCTGTGGTTATGTACGATACCCAATGACGAACCACATATTGTGGATTGTACTAATGCAAATCACTTGGAGCTTCTTACTGAGCTCAACGTCAGGATCAGGGCGACATTTTATCGCTATCGTCACAGACCGATAAAAAAAAAATAATTTATTGGAGTCGCACTTATAAAATACACCTGGTCTTACGTGCAAAAAATTCAGTTAAGACCAACACCTACGAACCTTTGTATGTAACCGGGGAGCACGTCATTTGTCCTTGAGGATTCCCGTCAGGACGGTTTTGTTTTTTAAGCCCAATCACGAGCAGCATTTGTTAATGCATTGTAAAAGCACTTAGTTGCATGTAAATACATATAAATATAATTATGTGTTACTAAAACAACATGGACAGACGGACAACACGCAGACATTAGAAGCCAAAAGTCATGGACCCGAGGAGTAGTAGAAAGCACATCCTAGAGTGTAAGACGCATGTGTGTGCGCACAGGCCCCGTCACCCATTACTCAGGACTTCCCTTTTTTTGGCCTAGTCACTAATAAGTTCAGTAAGGGGGGAGTAAAATATACCTCAGCGCACACAGGCCTGAGCTCCCCAAATAGGCAGGGATTAACCCTGCCCCCTTCCGTGGAAGGACGAAACCTGAGGTGGGTTTCATAAGTGACTGTTCACATGTGTTTAAACGGAAAAAGTCCGTCCCCCGGCTGCTGCAGCCGCTCGGCTCTGGTTTCCCCTGTCAGCAGCTCTGGAAGAGGTTACAAACCAGGCTGACTAATCCAGGCGGGACCCCCGGCCGTGCAGAGAGAGCAACAAATTTGAGCACAATGCACGGCTATGTGCAGGTGAACGCTTATCAGTAACTGGGGGAGCAGATTCCTGGGATGCGGGGGCCCCCACGCACTTTGTTTCCCTGGAATTCCCTTTGTTGCGGTTTGGCTGATCACAACATAAGCCGCCCTGCAACGTGAGCTCAGTCCTTATAACTTCCATGTGTGTTACACCAGGAGGCACACGCGCGCAGGGGGGGAGACAAGGCACATTTGGGCATTTGCTAAATATTTAAGGAAATCTTAAACATGTGTAACCACGGTGAACGTTTGGTGACAAACTCTCGTCTTCGTAGATCAAGAGTTAAACTGAGCTGAAGGAACAGACTCCAGAAGCGGGACTGGGCACAGTACTGCGGTCCTAGGCCCAATCTGGTAAATCCCGTTAGAGTGCGGAGCGCGGGACAACAGTTTTAAAGGGGAGAAAAGTCACAACCACACAGCCTTTTACATTAACACTATCCGCTGCCAGGCACGCCATTCTTCACGCCCCTCCATACCAGGCAATTCCTGGGGGTGCGTTAGGAATTGTGATTATTTCAGGGCTTGTAAACTAGAAAATACAATTCAGGCCCTGATAAATGTCCCTCATTGTGATGAGGGAGCCTTAAAGGGGTTTTCCCACGAAAAAGGGATAGAGCCTAACTTGCTGATCAGCAGCGGCGTGCTGACACCCCCACAGCTCACGAAAACTAGGGGTCGATGGGCTCCCACGAACCTCCGTTAGACCCTTGTGCGCCATCAGACTAATGAAGCAGACAGCAACCGTTCTGCTCCATTAAGCTTTACGAAGCTGACAAAAATTGTCTGATCCCCCTCATTTTCGCGATCTGTGGGGGGTCTCAGCACTGATCAGCAAGTGCTGATAGGGCCTATTTTTGTTTGTGGGAAAACCCCTTTAATGTCGGAGGTGCGTAGCAAAGTTTGATCAGAGAAAAACGTTGCGTTCTCTGGCAGGATTTCCTGGAGTCACCCTCTTACCACCGAGCCTCTCCGTTCAGTAACGGGCTGAACTCGCTTGTAGGCAAATCAGAATGAGATATGGCAGTCTATCTAATGTGAATGGGGTCTATAGCCGAGCTTGTCTTATGGTTTTAAACTAGAATCTCTTTTGGTTTTTTTTTTCCTGTCTTCCTTAGACCATTTGCTCAGCGAGGCCCAATCCCAAGAATATCCGCACATACACAGCTTCTGGATACATCAGGTACAACTTGTCCATCCTGTGTTCGCCACATGTCAGATGTCATGTTCCCTAAAGCTTGAATTCTGCGACCCCAAGAGATCAGAAGATCCGGGGCCCAAAACGCTAGTTTAAGTGACCACCACTTCATCCCATAAAACAAAATAAGAGCACGGACAGTGAGTCCCAAATAGTGAACACAATGGAACACATATACGCACACACCAACTCTATACACAGCGGACCCCGCTCTGAGGAGCTCTGGGAGTCCAAGAGTGGTTGTAAAACCCATCAACAACTTAATAGAGCCACGAGTAGACCAGACTGCTTACACATGCCTCGACATCCTCATCATGACTGCAGAACAGGACTACCAGGGTGCACGTCACTTCCTTGCTGGGACCAGAATCCCGGAAATCAATGGGGGTTCTATGCGCTACCATTCACAAATAGCAGTGAGGAGCGATCATACGTGCACCCCGCTACTGCTCCATTCATAGTCAACGGGGGCCAAAGAGGACGGATGGGTGCAGCGCTCACCTCTGTCATCAGACCAGCAATCAATACAGAAGAAGGAACTGAGCCCGATCCAAATCCCTCGTCAGTGCCAGAATGCAGGCTGGGAAAGCCAATTCTAGTGACCGTCCCAACAGTGGGTCCCAACGTAGGATGATCATTGGATGGGACAGACTGATGAAGCGGTCATTATCACCTGCTGATGCTCAACTGATAAGTGCACTTAGCTTATGCCAGTAACTGATGCAGAGTGATAATGTGGAAATAAACCTGGAAATGGTACGGCAGGAAAGTGCACGGAAACCACAGAGGTGCAACAAAGAGCGGCAAAGGCCCGAACACCGGCGACGGGATCCACGGTGTATCCATAGATGTAATGGAGTTGTGTGCCGCTGCACATAGCACCATTACACATTCAGTACTACTGCACCGCCTTGGGGAGCCTTAGGCTGCATTCACACATTCGTTTGCCTTGCGTTTGGAAACTAATGATCGCCCTGTGCGTTTCATTGAATCTCATGCAATAGATAATGACCACCCGGTGTACACAATGAAAACATTCTGTGATCGTTACCAATCCCCAGTGTTTCAATAGAGAAAACATAAGCAATCAGCCTGAGCCCCGCCTCCAAACATTTACATTCTAACGCAACGCAAACGGAATGTGTGAATGCAGCCGAATAAGACAAGTGTCTTATTGCGATGTTGCCCTTTACGTTTCCTTTAACTAGAAGCAAGTGATTGTATATGTGTATGTAAGTAACCACTCACGCTACAGCCGATTATGCTCAGAAATCACCTTAACCCCCATAGTGACAGCTCAGTGTGAAAGCTACAAGGCGCCCATTGTATGAAGGGAAGCTAAATAGCTACATGCATGAAAAGGCAAACATGGGGGGACCAGACCCACTATACTGGGGTAACTTACTGACTTACAAAGCTTCACTGAAATGCTGCCCCACAATTAATAGTTATTCTACAACTACAGAATAGAGAAGATGCTGCGGTAGGGGATCCATTCTCCCCACTGCTCCCCATTCATTAGGGGGAGTGGGTCTCAAAGTGGTGATTAGTGTCGGCTCTAGCGGTTGACATCCACCATCACTTTCTTATCTGGTGCTTCGGGGCCAAGCTTTACCTTTGAGCCAAACCAATAACAGGGTTTTTAGCACCAGGTGTTTTTGGATGTGAGCCAGGGGAGGGGAGTTGGTTAAAAATAACAACAAATAAATATATCTCTCTTTCCGTCACCGATAACTAGAGGAGTGGACCCAATGTTTGCATTGTTTTGGTAGCCAATCGGGCAAATTCACTCCCTTGGGAACGTCTATGATGGCCAGGAGGGAGCCCCCTTCCAGTATCACCATATTTAGTAGTAGTAGGGGTGTCAATTTGCCACCATGTCTGATTGGCCACAAATCTAGCAATATGTCCGGGTTGCGCTCATCTCTACCTGTGTATAAACCCAGAAGCGGGCGGTTATGGGGGGCAGGGCAGAGTGGGAGGCACATGGTCCATGTATATTAAGTATTTGCACCAGTTTTCTGACTGACTTTGCACTGAAGAACATTGTATTTATAAAGTGTCTGCATCTAAGGGCATCCAGCGCAGAGTCGTGCACCACATTTATTACTGCATCCATAAAAAGTTGTTGCCCACTTCCGAGAAGTGCAGGGTGGGGCACCAGTTTGATGAATCTGTCACAGACTGCACAAAGTACAGACTGCACTAGATTTGATAAACGTGGCCCTGTGTGGTTTATTTGTTATTCCATTCCCCTCTCTCGATCCCGCCGACATCCAGAAAAACCCTGATCCCAACAACCCCTTTAAAGCAGCTTTGTGTTTTTATCAGACAAAAACGGTTTTAACCACGGTCATGAAGCTTGGTAAGACCACACAACACAGAGTGGGTTGATCAGGAGCGCACGCAATACTGGGATAAGAACGACCGTACGCCACCCACCCTCCCACGTACACGTATTACTATGAGCCCATCTAAACAAACGTTACGGTTCCAAGCCTTTAGCCACGAACAATCTCCTTCTAAGACCTATCTACTCCAGTGATAAGAACAAGGCACGCTGTGCTACCAAGCCACAACCTCCACCATAGGTTACATTCCCCCACATCTACGCAGTGAAAAATCTAGCACTTAATTACACGTCTTGCAGTGAGCAAAATTTGGACCTCGTTCAAACAACCTGCCATAACATGTCAAGAATGCCCCTCTGTACTATATATGTGAATAAACAGGGGAAAAGGTCTATCGGAAAACAATTATAGACCTAATGAGCAAGGAGTGCTAAGCTTAACATGACATTATGTTATGCGCTGCTCTTAAGCTTATGACTGTGTAAGAACAGATTAAGATATCGGTGAGTGTTCAAGTCGCCCCCAAGTTTCCCAGGACAATTGAAATGTTTTAAAAGCCTTTGTTCATAAAAAAACAAAAACTTTTGCACTAAGAAACTGAAAGAACGGATGCAGATTCCTGCTAGAGGTACGTCAGTGTACTTAGTTAACAACCACTTCATCCGGTGGTAGATGTCCTTTACAGCCTTAATTACAGATACAGGGAATAACTTTTCCACTTGCTGACATTAGTGCACAAGATACCTCTTTGAACTTAAGGTGTCCCCAGTGCGTTATTTCAGGGGCGCGGGTACCTGCGATCCACAGAAACACTGGCTCAGTGTGCCACATTAAAACGCCAACTTTTTTTTTTTTTAACCATTTTTGTTCTGGTAATTTGCTGCTTTGCTGTGATTACACTAAGATTTCTACATTGTTTAACCTGTCATGACGTACAAAGGGATTTCCTTGTATTATCGAGGGAACAATCGCATTAGTTAATGGTAGGGGTAGCACCCTTCTGCACCGGACAGAAGCGAAGAGGCGGATACGGCTAGGTTTCTGCGTACACATCCGTATTAATAGAGAAATAGCGCAGCCGCCCGCCGCTTCTATTTCTATGATAATTAATAATGTGATTTGGGGGACGGCAGGTCCATTAAGTCCGAAAGGTGAATTGAATAGTTACACTGTGCTACGAAGTACGTAACGAAGAACCCAGGGGTGCACAGGGGTTGTAAGCTTATCTCCCGACGCCCAGCGCTCAGAGACCCTGTGATTCCCACTGGATAATCTTAAAACAAGCTTCAACATCCTATTAAAGGGACCCTGCATTGCTTGCATTAGTTCCTTTCCACATTTTTACAGGGCGGTTTTTGGTCGAGCGTTTATACATTTTACAAAGAACGGTATGTTCAGGGAATTCTATGAAGGCATTTATAGAGCCAACCCACAGGTTATAATGGATTATCCCAAGGGAGCCAAAGGCTTAGGTTCCTCCTCTATGGAAGTCTAAATAGGCCGCGGGCATGTCGGCTCAGCTGTTTTTTTTCCTGTCCCATAGACTCTTAACGTGTGACGTCGCGGAAATTCACTAACCCGATGGGGATATAGGGAACTCGAATCTACCTCAGTATTTGCCATAAACCTTTTTTTAGAGTTGAAATTTCCCTTAAATAGAGAAGTATACCTGTCCACTTTCACCAATTTATTTAGGGGCACACAGAGATTTAGTGTTTTTTGGTACCAATACTTTAAGTCTATAAACACCCAAGATACCTGCCCCCCCCTTATGGGTCCCCACCTGCCCTCTATGTTGTCCATAGCTATTCCCCATGCTGTAGTACAGCTCATTATGTTTCAAATCATTTCAGTCCAAGGCCCCTTGTACTGTGCCACCTCCCTGGCCACCACATACATGACCATAAACCACACCGGCTCACGGACACAGCGTATTTTGATTACACAAGTTGGTAGACTGACAATCCCTTGAACTGTTCTGTGTGAACATACCCTTCAGCATTCAGATATTTTGTGCAAGTTGTGGAGGAGCTTTTGCGGAATCGTGTTTTACAAACCTAATGCGCTTGTTAAACGGGGAACGGACGGTTTTGAGTGTCCATAACATGCGCAAACGCACAACGCTTAGTTGCCTGAAAACGAAATTTAGCTCTAAACATGGCTAAATTCAGGAGATCCCCCCACTGCCCCAATTACGATCCCAAACCAATTCAAGACACTGCTCAGCACGAGCCTCAACAATACAGTGGGCCCCTAAGAAGGCTAGATTAACACAATTAACCCTGACGTCTCACATGGGGCCCCAGCCGCACGCTGCCAGCACATGACTTCACTCCAGGGGCCACACATCCTCAGGTACCTGTCATTCAGGGGCCCCATTCCAGTGTAAAAAGGCCCTTATAGAAGACAAGACAATAGGTGATGCGGGGCCCCTGAGGGATGTGGCCCCCGTGTGGAGGGTCACAGGGCCTCCTGTTGTATGCAGGGATGTGGCCCCTGAGGGGGTATCCGAGGCTCCTGTTAGGCAGGATTGTGGCACCTGCGTGCTGCAGGCCGCATGTTGTCGTGCAGGATTGCGCACAATGTGCGGGGGTCTCCCCCTCCATACCTCGCGCCTCATCCCTTGTCCAGAGACCCCCGGGGGGCAGTAGCGCAATCACTAGCCGCCGGGCGCCAACACGCCAGTGCGGCCTCATGCTAAGCCGCCACCGCGCCCGCGGCCTTGTGTGACCCCTCCGCCGGGGAGCAGCGGGAGAGCGGGAGCCGGTGAACCCCGGTGCCGGTACACAGCGACCGCCCGCCCGTACACGGACGCCCTCCGCCTTTACTTGCCTCCTCCTCCGGCGCCGCCGCCTCTTACCTGCAGCACATGCGCTCCAAAGCAACGCAGAGCAACGGGAAGCCGTCACCTGGACCCTCCCCCTGCGTCACCAGCCTGCGACGACCTCTTCCGGGCGTTGACGTCACTTGCGTGTCGAACAACCTCACTCTCCTGGGCGGGATAACAAACCTCCCACCCCCTACCAAATACTCACCGAAGACTGGTTCTCGTCCCCGGGTCTCTGGTCACGACAGAAGCCGGCAGCGTCCGCCCTTTACTTACCGCGTATGTGCGTGGTTACGTGGAAAGGGGGAGCGCGTCCTGATGATACGTCAGGTCTGCGCGGGGTGCGGTTTTGCTAGGGGTGGACTGGCCTCCTCCCTTTGGTTGTCCCTGCACAGCAGGGGGGGGCACGCATAGCGTGCCTCCTAAGCGCCAGTGCAGAGAGCGGGGACTACAACTCCCAGGCAGTTGACGAAACCTCTCCAAGCAGAGGAGGGGGGAAATACAATAAATATAATTAGAACAACTGGAGGTCCCAGTTATCAGAGATATCCCAGTGCCCCTGCTTCCATGATGGATGTTTATGGCTAGATTTCCTGTGATAAAGACTACCTCTCTATTGCTGCTGGGCACCTCCTGAAGCCAGCGGAAGATGACGTCATCACATAAGAAGGGCTGAGGCACATTGATAGTGCAGGGAAGCTGACCATCAGTTGCATCCGCTAGGTGAGTGATGATAAGGACAGAGCGAGAGGTCAGCTCCCTGCATATCACTGTGCCTCAGGCCTGGAGCTCCCTGCACTAATGCGACGTTGCCTCACGGCCTGGATGATGATATAATGGCAAGAGAGGGTCAGTCTCCCGCCTACACTGTGCCTCAGGCTGGAGATGTGATTATAAGGCAGAGGAGGGAGGTGCACTCCTGCACTATCACGTGTGCCTCAGGTGTATGTGATGATTGAATAAGGCAAGAGAGGCAGCAACTGCATCTATCCACTGTGCCTCAGGTGATGGAGATGATAAGGCATGAGAGGATGGTCCGCTCCACTGCACTATCCGTGCCTCAGACGATGGATGATGATGATAAGGACGAGGGGAGGTCAGTCTCCTTGCACTAGTCACTGTGCCTCAGGTGATGTTATGAGATAAGGCAGAGGAGGTCAGCTCCCTCCTGCACTATCACTGTTTGTGCCCTCAGGGCTGATGTGATAATGATAAGGCAGAGGAGAGGTCAGCTACGCTGCACTACTCACTGTGCCTCAGGTAGATGTTGTGTTATAATGCAGGAGAGGGGTCAGCCTCCCTGCACTATCACTGTGGCCTCAGGTGTGGATGTTGATGATGATAGTGAGCAAAGAGGTCCACTCCCTGCATAATCACTGTGCCTCAGGTGTGATGAAAATGATTAAGGCTAGAGAGAGGTCAGCTCCGCACTCTCACTGTGCCTCAGCCTTAAGTGATGATGATAAGGCCGAGAGAGTATGCTCCTTGCACTAATCATGCTATGCCTCAGGTGATGAGATGATGATGTAAAGGCATGACATGAGAGGTAGCTCCCTGCACTATCACTGTGCCTCAGTGGGTGGATGTGATGATTGATAGGCAGAGAGAGGGTCACCATCCCTGCACTATAGCTTGTGCCTCAGTGAGATGTGATATTAAAGGCAGCGAGAGGTCAGCTCCTGCCACTGCTACTATGCCTCAGGTTGATGATTGATGATGATAAGGCCAGAGGAGGTCCAGCTTCCCTGCACTATCACTGTTTGGCCTCAGGAGTTGTGATGATGATAAAGGCAGAGAGGTCAGCTCCTGGCACTATCTACTGTTGCCCTCAGTGTGATGCATGATGCAAGGGCAGCTGCCTTTATGTGTCATTGGTGAAGAGAGAGAGGTCAGCTCCCTGCACTATCACTTTGAACCTCAGGCGTTGATGATGATGAAGGCAGAGGGAGGTCCAGCCCTGCACTATCACTGGCCCAGTGATGGATGATTAAGCGTGTCAGCTCGACTTCACTGTGACTCAGTGATGATATAAGGGAGCTACCTGCACTTTATGTGCCTCAGAGTGTGTGATGATAAGGCACGAGGACAGGTCGATCCCTGCACATCAACTGTGCTCAGGTGGATTGATGGATGATAAGGCAGAGAGAGGTCAGCTCCCTGTCAACTATTCACGTGCCTCGAGCCTGATGTGATGATGATAAGGCAGATGATGGAGGCTCAGCTCCCGGCTACTATCCACTTGTCCTAGGCCTGACGCATGTCTGATGTTATAAGGCAGGGAGGCAGAGTCATCTGCACTAATCACTGTGTCCCGGTGGCTGTGTGATGGATAAGGCAGGGAGAGGCAGCTCCCTCGCACTAGTACTGGGCCTGCAGTGTTGTGAGTGATGAGGATATAAGGCAGAGAGAGGTCAGCTCCCTGCAACTATTACTGTGCTCATGTGTGATGATGATAAGGCAAGAGAGATCAGCTCCCTGCACATCACTAGCCAGGCCGATGTGATGATTGATAAGCAGCGAGAGGTAGCTCTGCTTCACGGCCTCAGCCCTGAGCTCCGAAATACGTGCCCTCACCTCCGCCGTGAGTGTGATATGATAAGGCAAGGAGAGGTCAGCTTCCCTGCACTATCACTGTGCCTCAGGTGATGATGGTTGTGATGATTATTAAAGGCAGAGAGACGGTCAGCTCCTGCACTATACTGTGCCTTCAGGTGGATTATGATGAAGTGCAGAGAGAGGGTAGCTTCCTTGCACTATCCGCAAACTGTGCTCACCAGGCCTGATGGTATGATGTAGAAGCGCAGCGAGAGGTCCTCCCTGCCCATTATACTGTGAGCTCAGCGCCTGATATATAGAGGTAGAGGCAGCGAGGTCAGATCCCTGCACTATCACTTGGCTCGGTGATGTGATGATGATAAGGCAGAGAGAGGTCCAGCTCCTGCACTATCACTAGCCTCAGGTTGGGATTGTATGCTGATAAGGCAGAGCGGACAGAGAGGGTCACTCCTGCAACTATTACTGTGCCTCAGCCTGATGTGATGATGATAAGGCAGAGAGAGGTCAGCTGCCTGCACTATCACTGTGCCTCAGGCGTGTGAGGGATGATAAGGCAGAGAGAGGTCAGTCTCCCTGCACTATCACTGTGCCTCAGGCTGTGTGATGTGATGATGTAAGGCAGAGGGAGGGTCCAGCTCCCTGCACTATCACTGCTGCCTCAGACGATGTGATGATAGAAGGCGAGAGGGTCCCCCATCCGCTAGTGAGTGAGCTAGCAGAGAGAGGTCAGCGCTCCAACTATCACTGTGCCTCAGGCCTGATGTGATGATGATAGCAGAGAGAGAGGTCAGCTCCGCACTATCACTTCGCACTCAGGTGTTTGTGAGTGTTTTGGGGGATTTTGACTACGCAGAGAAGAGGTCAAGCTCCACTGCACTATCACCTGTGCCTCAGCTGTGATGTGATGATGAATGCAGAGAGGTTCAGCTCCCTGCAACTATCATCTGTGCCTCAGGTCGTTGTATGATGAGATAGAGGCAGAGATGAGGTCAGCTCCAGCTCACTTCACTTGGTGCCTCAGGCCTGATTTGGATGCACGAAAGTGTCACCCCTTACTATCACGTGCTCATGCGTGAGTGACGATGCATGAGGTCCTCTGACTAATCACTGTGCCACGATTGATATGTAAGACCCTGCTATCTCACACCTGAGGCCACATGATAGCAGGGAGCCTGACTTCGTAATCTCTCTCTGGCACAGTTAGTGAGCTACCTTGTCCGATCATCATCTCCCTGAGGCACAGTGATAGTGGAGGTATGAAGAGGGACACAGGAGGTATAGAGCTTGTACTCTGGTCTCAAGAGCTTCAAGTCTATGAGGAATGATGGTGGGGGGGGCACAAGAGGAGTATAAGAGCTATTAACGGTTGCTGTTACTTTATAAGGGAATGACAACAATAATGTATATAATACAAACTGCTGCAATCAATCACCACTTCTTCAGAAAGTCCAAGGTGCACTGCAGAGAGCCTGGAGCTTGGACATCGTGTCTACCGGATAACCAGACGGGCGGTGGAACACATGATGGGTTGGAATAGTGAGTAAAAAAGGTTGAAGTTCCATACACATTGGGGCTTGTTATAGGTTTCCTAAAACAGATGGGTTTTTATAAGCACTGTTGCAGCTTGTGAAGTTGGATATTAGTTGATAGAGCAGAATAGTCCGGGTGGTAGAGAATTGTGAGATTGGTGCAGCTCGGGAAGAAGTCCTGGGACGTGATTGTGATAGTAGTCCCTACTTCCACCACTAACGCAAAATGTGTTGATATTGTAATCTTTAGGGCCCTGAAAAAAAAAAAACCGCATGTAGGACCCGCAACCGTACCGTTTTCTACAGTGTAGCATTTCAATGGACAATTCAGGCCACAAAAATATGTGTAAAAATTAACATAGACAGTCCCTATTTTACCCATTCCGCGCCCCATAGAATCTCTATGAAATGAGAAGGGCTTTAAGGGCCGGTTGCACTTCTTCAATCATCTCATAGCTTAGGTGTGTGGATGGAGCTCTTATTGACGCCTGTATAAGCATCTTAAGACATTTTACTTCTTGGGAAATGTGTCATGTGTATAATTACACATGACACTTTTCTCCCCTGTTACTGGTGCTGGGAGAGGGGGGTGGGGGGGTGACCTGCGTCCATTGTATGGCCTGGAGGGGTGAGGAGACATGGGGTGGCACTGGCAGCCATAGTCTGACCTGGGTCAGTATCAGCAGCCATAGTCTGACCGTTTCACACAGAACAGTTAAAGGGATTGTCCATGTCTAGATCAAAACTTTGTGTTGGTCATGGTATGTGGTGCGCCAGAGGCACATACAAGGGCTTGGACTGAAGAGATTGAACATAATGAGCTGTAACTACAGATGGGACATAGCAATGGACACATAGAGGGACAGTGGGGACCCATAGGGGGGGGCAGGTAGTTGGTGTGTTATAGACTTAAAGTATTGGTAACCAAAAAAAACTAAAATTCTTGCTGCCCTAAATAAATTGTGAAGTGGAAGCGTATACCTTCTACTAATAGGAAATTTAAATCTAAAATATTTATGGCAAATACTGAGTAGATTCGAGTTCCCTAATTCCCCATCTGGGTTGAATTTGCCGACTCCACGTTAAAGTCTATGGGACAGGGAAAAACAGCTGAGCCGACTGCCGCGGCCATATTTAGATCTTCCATAGAGTAGGAACCCTAAGCCTTGGCTCCTCTGGGATAATCCATTAAACTGTTGGGTTGGCACTAAAATGCTTCAGTAGAATTCCCCTGAAATACCGTTCTTGTAAAATTACAACTCAGACCAAAAACTGCCCTGTAAAATGTGGGAAAGGAACAATGCAGATTGCAGGGTCTCCCTTTAAATAGGATGTGAAACTTTTAGATTATCAGTGGGGACACTACAGGTCTAGCGCTGGGCCTGTTCGGAGGATAAGCTACAACCCTGTGCACCCTGGGCTTTCTGTTAGTCTTCGTAGACAGTGGTAACTATTCACCTTCGGACTTTAATGGACCTGCCGTCCCCAAATCCATTATTAATACAGTAGAATAGAAGCGGCGGGCGCGCTATTTCTCTTTAATAACAGGATGTGTCGCAGAACCTAGCCGTCCGCCTCCTGCTCTGTCGGTGCAGAAGTGTGCTCCCCTACCCATTAACTAATAGCGATTGTTCTCGGATAATACAAGGAAAACCCTTTGTACGTACATGCAGGTTTAAATGTAGAAAACCTTAGTGTAATCAAAGCAGCAAATACCAGAACAAAAAATGGTAAAAAAAAAAAAGGATGGACGTTATAGTGGCCACTAGCCAAGTGTTTCTGTGGATCGCAGTACCGCGCCCCTAAAACGCATGGGGACACCTAAGTTCAAGAGGTTCTTGTGCACTAATGTCACAAGATTGAAAAGTATTCCCTGTACTCTGTATTAGGCTGTAAAGGACATCTACCACCAGGATGAAGGGTTGTAAACTAAGTACACTGACCTGGTACCTCTAGCAGGATCTGCTCTTCTTTCAGCTTCTTATGCAAAGTTTTTTTTTTTTATGAAAAAGGCTTTAAACATTATGCAAATGAGCCTGAGGATTCAGACTCTATAGGGCGTAATGGAGCTTGAAGCACCTCACGCTCATTTGCATAATTTTTAAAGCCTGCTTTCTTTACACCAAGTGCATAAGAGCTTAAATAAGTACAGATCCTGCTAGAGGGGCACACACCAGTATGTCAGTGTGCTTGGTTTACAATCCTTACCTGGTAGTAGAGTCTTATAAGTGAATTTTTCGTAATGTGAGAACCTGTCCTACTGTTTTTTTATAATTTGCACATTATAATTAGTTACTGAGGAGGGTGGGGGGTCTCTTGTACATGTATTGGCAGGTGGCTGGGGCCGCGGACAGAAGACCACCTGTGTTGTGTGGTCTTACCAAGCTTCATGACCGTGGTAAAACCGTTGTCTGATAAAACACAAAGCTGCTAAAGGGGTTGTTTGGGATCAGGGTTTTTCTTGGATGTCGGGCCATCGGAGAGAGGGGATGGAATACAAAAAAACCACACAGGGCCACGTTTATCAAATTAGTGCAGTCTGTACTTTGTGCAGTCTGTGAAAGATTCATCAAACTGGTGCCCCTGCACTTCTCGGGAAGTGGGCAAAACTTTTTATGGATGCAGTAATAAATGTGGTGCACGACTCTGCGTGGGATCCCTTTAGATGCAGACACTTTATAAATACAATGTTCTTTCAGGCAAAGTCAGTAGAAAAACTGGTGCAAATACTTAAATACATGGGACCATTGTCCTCCCACTCTGCGGTGCCCCCATAACCGCCGCTTCTGGGTTTATACACAGGTAGAGATGAGCGAACCCGGACATATTGCTAGATTGTGGCCAATCGACAATGTGGCAAATTGACACCCCTACTACTAAATTAGGGTGTGACTGAGGGGGCTCCCTCCTGGCCAATCATAGACGTTCCCAAGGGAGTGAATTTGCCGATTGGCTACCAAAACAATGCAAACATGGGTCCACTCCTCTAGTTATCGGTGACGGAAAGAGATGAAATTTATTTGTTGTTATTTTTAAACCAACCCTCCCCTGGCTCACATCCAAAACCACTGGTGCAAAAAACCTGTTAATTGGTTTGGCTGCAAAGGTAAAGCTTGGCCCCGAAGCACCAATAAGAAAGTGATGGTGGATGTCAGACAGCTAGAGCCGACACTAATCACCAACTTTGAGACCCACTCCCCCTAATGAATGGGGAGCAGTGGGGAGAATGGATCCCCCTACCTGTCAGCATCTTCTCTATTCTGTAGGTTGAGAATACTATTAATTGTGGGGCAGCATTTCAGTGAAGCTTTGTAAGCAGTAAGTACCCCCAGTATAGTGGGTCTGGTCCCCCATGTTTGCCTTTCATCATTGTAGTAGCTATTTAGCTTCCTCTTCATACAATGGGCGCCTTGTAGCTTACAACTGAGCTGTCACTATGGGGGTGAGGTGATTTTCGAGCATGAATCGGCTGTAGAGTGAGTGGTTACTTACATACACATATACAATCACATTGCTTCTAGTTAAAGGAAAACTTAAGGGCAACATCGCAATAAGACACTTGTCTTATTCGGCTGCATTCACAAATCCGTTTGCGTTGCGTATAGAATGTAAATGTTGGAGGCGGGGCTCAGGCTGATTGCTATGTTTTTCTATTGAAACACGTGGGATTGGTAACGATCACAGAATGTTTTTCATTGTGTACACGGGTGGTCATTATCTATTGCAGAGATTCATGGAAACGCACAGGCCGAGCATTAGTTTCCAAACGCAAGGCAAACGGAATGTGTGAATGCAGCCTAAGGCTCCCCAAGGCGGTGCAGGTAGTACATGAATGTGTAATGGTGCTATGTGCAGCTGGCACACAACTCCATTTACATTGGGATAACAGCCGTGGATCCCGTCGCCTCGTGCCTTTGCCGCTCTATGTTGAACCTCTGTGGTTTCCGTGCACTTTCCTGCCGTACCATTTCCAGGTTATATTTCCACAATATCACTCTGCATCAGTTATGGATAAGCATTAGTGCACTTATTCAGTATGAGCATCACCGGCTTGGATATGGACCGCTTCATCAGTCTGTCCCATCCAATGATCAGTCCTACGTTGGGACCCACTGTTGGGCTGTCACTAGAATTGGCTTTCCCAGCCTGCATTCTGGCACTGACGAGGGATTTGGATCGGGCTCAGTTCTGCTTCTTGTATTGATTGCTGGTCTGATGACAGGAGGTGAGCGCTGCACCCATCCGTCCTCTTGGCCCCCGTTGACTAGAATGGAGCAGTAGCGGGGTGCACGTATGATCGCTCCTCACTGCTATTTGTGAATGGATAGCTGCAAACCATTGATTTCGGGATTCTGGTTCCCAGCATGAAGTGACGTGCACCCTGGTAGTTGTTCTTGCAGTCATGATGAATGTCCGGGCATGTGGAGAGCAGGTCTGGTATCTGTGGCTATATAGTTGTTTGATGGGTTTTTACACCAACTCTTGGACTCCCAGAGCTCCTCGAAGCGGGTCCGCTGTGTATAGAGTTGGTGGTGCGATATATGTGTTCCATTGTGTTCATATTTGGGACTCACTGCTCCGTCTCTTATTTCTGTTTATGGGAATGAAGTGGTGGTCACTTAAACTAGCGTTTTGGGCCCCGGATCTTCTGATCTTGGGGTCGCAGAATTCAAGCTTTAGGGAACATACATCGTACAATGTGGCGAACCAGGATGGACAAGTTGGACTGGTGTATCCGAGAAGCTGTGTATGTGCGGATATATCTTGGGATTGGGCCTCGCTGAGCAAATGGTCTAAGGAAGACAGAAAAAAAAAAACCAAAAGAGATTCTAGTTTAAAACCATAAGACAAGCTGGCTATAGACCCCATTCACATTTAGATAGACTGCATATCTCATTCTGATTTGCCTACAACGAGCGAGTTCGCAGCGTTACTGAACGGAGAGGCTCGGTGGTAAGAGGGTGAATCCAGGAAATCCTGCAGAGAACGCAACGTTTTTCTCTGATCAAACTTGCTACGCACCTCCGACATTAAAGGGGTTTTCCCAACAACAAAATTAGGCCCTATCAGCACTTGCTGATCAGTGTGAGGACCCCCACAGATCGCGAAAATGAGGGGGATGTCAGACAATTTTTGTCAGCTTCGTAAAGTTAATGGAGCAGAACGGTTGCTGTCTGTTCATTAGTCTGATGGCGCGACAGGGGTCTAACGGAGGTTCGTGGGAGCCCATCGGACCCACTATTTTCGTGAGCTGTGGGGGTGTCAGACGCCGTGCTGATCACAAGTTAGGCTCTCACCTTTCTTCGTGGGAAAAACCCTTTAAGGCTCCCTTCACACACATGAGGGACATTATAGGGCCTGAATTTGATTTTCTAGTTTACAAGCCCTGAAATAATCACAATTCCTAACGCACCCCAGGAATTGCTGGTATGGAGGGGCGTGAAGAATGGCGTGCCTGGCAGCGGATAGTGTTAATGTAAAAGGCTGTGTGGTTGACTTTTATCTCCCTTTAAAATCTGTTGCCACGCGCTCCGCACTCTAACGGGATTTACAATGGGCCTAGGACCGCAGTACTGTGCCCGGCATGTCCCGCTTCTAGGTTGAGTTTGTTAATCCTCACGAACACGGAGAGAGTTTGTCAGACCAAACCGTTCACGTGGGTTACACATGTTTAAGATTTCCTTAAATATTAGCAAATGCCAAAATGTGCCTTGTCTCCCCCCTGCGCGCCGTGTGCCTCCTGGTGTAACACACATGGAAGTTATAAGGACTGAGCTCACGTTGCAGGGCGGCTTATGTGATGCAGCCAAACCAAACAAAGGGAATTCCAGGGAACCAAAAGTGCGTGGGGGCCCCCCGCATCCAGGAATCTGCTCCCCCAGTAATGATAAGCGTACACCTGCACATATGCGTGCATTGTGCTCAAATTTGTTGCTCTCTCTGCACGGCCGGGGTCGCCGCCTGGGATTGAGTTAGCCTGGTGGGTGGGGTAACAGCTGCTGCCTCTTAGAGGGGAAACCAAAGAGCCGAGCGGCTGCAGCAGCCAGGGGACGGACTTTTTCCGTTTAAACACATTGGAACAGTCACTTATGAAACCCACGCTCAGGTTTCGTCCTTCCACGGAAGGGGGCAGGGTTAATCCTGCCTATTTGGGGAGCTCCAGGCCTGTGTGCGCTGGGTATATTTTTACTCCCCCCTTACTGACGTTATTAGTGAACTAGGCCAAAAAAAGGGAAGTCCTGAGTAATGGGTGACGGGGCTGTGCGCACCACATGCGTCTTACACTAGGATGTGCTTTCTACTCCGGGGTCCATGACTTTGGCTTTATGTCTGCAGTGTTGTCCGTCTGTCCAGTTGTATTTAGACACATATATTATATTATATGTATTGTACATGCAACTAAGTGCTTTTACAATGCATTAACAAATGCTGCTCGTGATTGGGCTTAAAAAACAAAACCGTCCTGTACGGGAATCCTCAAGGATCAAATGTAACAGGTGTCCCCGGGTTACTACAAGAGGTTCTGTAGGTTTGGTCTTAAGCTGAATTTTTTGCAGTAAGACCAGGTGTATTATAAGTGCGACTCAGATAAATTATTTTTTTTATCGGCGTGACGATAGGCGATAAAATGTGCCCCTGATCCTGACGTTGAGCTCAGTAAGAAGCTCCAAGTGATTTGCATTATTTAATCCACAATATGTGGTTTGTATTGGTATCGTATCATAAACCACAGCGGAATAGGCGGCCATTTTGCAGTGGATCTGCGTCAGCTTGTGCTGGTTGTGAGAGGCCATTGTACAGTTATTTTGGGATGTCGCCTGCGCTGATCCGGGCACATAATTTCCTGCTTGTGCTGAGGCGGAGGAGCTGGACGGCCCACATGTGTCGGAGGATGTGGAATGTGTCGTCTTCTTGTATGTTACAATAATGATCAGAGACCTCAAATGGGACGGGTTAAATCTGCAGCCCTGACTGATGCAGGTCTCTTTAATGTTTCACCTGTACAAAACCGAACTGTAGCAAAAGCCCAAAATCTAGCCCCTTGTTATTCCAGACCCCCCTCCCTTCCCTGGGGTGTATCACGGATTCATGCAGTTTTCTAGGAGAAGGTGAAGTTTCCATTTGCCGGTAAAGTTTTTCATCCACTTTCTTTCTGTAGCGGGACGTGAGGGGCCTTCCGGGCCCTGTTCTCTCATGGACTTAAAATACTTCCAGGAGTGTGTGGGGGGAGGGTCGAGTCTCCGAGCCCTGAAATCTGAACCGCGCTGGATACCAGTGACGCTCCAGTAGATATGTGGCGCTGCACAATGGAGCCGAGATCTATTGCACCTTCTGTTTCCTGGAGCGTATGCAACGGCCGGTCGTGAGCTTTGTTATTAAAGGGATATTCTCAGAGGTTGTGGATACACGCAGACCCTTGTACCTCTGTACTGAGGATTATATGTAGCATCTGTTGTCTTCTGTACTGTGCCAAAAATAACCAAAGACAACACGACGGGCACGAGGGACTCGCCATAGACGTTTATCATCCTTTGGGAATATCTCGTTATTATGGATATAACACTATGTACAGCACTCTGCCATTACCAGGGGTAGAACAGCACGAGGACGTTACAATGCTCACCCTAGATATAGGGTTTCGTCGTCCCCCCCAAGAAGAAACACTTTGATTTTCCAGTAGATTATAATAATCTCCTCAGCCCCCCAGGTCAGACTATGATGCGATACGACCCAGGTGAATTGCTGATACTGACCCAGGTCAGACTATGGCTGCGATATACCCGTCAGCTGTGATCACCGCAGACTATGGCTGCGATACTGACCCAGGTCAGACTATGGCTGTGATACTGACCAGGTCAGACTATGGCTGCTCTACGACCCAGTCAGGACTATGGCAGCTGAACTGACCCAGGTCAGACTATGGCTGCTGATACTGACCCCAGGGTCATACTTATGGGCTGCTGATATGACCCAGGTCGACTATGGCTGCTGATACTGACCCAGGTCAGACTATGGCTGTGATACTGACCAGTCGACTATGATCTGATATGACCAGGTCAGCTATGGCTGCTGTACTGACCCAGTCAGACTATGGCTCTGATAATGACCCAGGTCAGACTATGGCTGCTGATACTGACCCAGGTTCAGATATGGCTGCTGATACTGACCCAGGTCAGACTATGGCTGCTGATACTGACCCAGGTAGACTATGGCTGCTGATACTGACCCAGGTCAGACTATGCTGCTGATACTGACCAGGTCAGAATGGCTGCTGAACTGCAGCCCGGTGACTATGGCTGTGATTACTGACCAGGTCAGACTATGGCTGCTGATACTGACCCAGGTCAGACTATGGCTGCGATACTGACCCAGGGCAGACTATGGCTGCTGATACTGACCCAGGTCAGACTATGGCTGCTGATACTGACCAGGTCAGACTATGGCTGCTGATACTGACCCAGGTCAGACCTATGGTGCTGATACTGGACCCAGGTTCAGACTATGGCTGCTGATACTGACCCAGGTCAGACTATGGGCTGATACTGACCCAGGTCCAGGACTATGGATGCTCTGATACTGACCCAGGTCAGACTATGGCTGCTGATACTACCCAGGTCAGACTATGGCTGCTGATACGTGACCCAGGTGCAGACTATGGCTTGCTGATACTGACCCAGGTCAGACTATGGTGCTGATATGACCCAGGTCAGACTATGGCTGCTGATACTGACCCAGGTCAGACTATGTGTGATACTGACAGGTCAGATATGGCGCTGATACTGACCCAGGGTCAGACTATGGCTGCTGATACTGACCCAGGTCTCAGACTATGGCTGATGAACTGACCCAGGTCAGACTATGGCTGCTGTTACTGACCCAGGTCGACTATGGCTCTGATACTGACCCAGGTCAGACTATGGCTGCTGATATGACCAGGTCAGACTATGGCTGCTGAACGACCCAAGGTCAGACCAGGCTGAGACTGACCAGGTCAGACTATGGCTGCTGATAGACCAGGTCAGACTATGGCTGCTGATTACTGACCCAGGTCAGACTATGGCTGTGATACTGACCCAGGTCAGCCATGGTGCTGATACTGCTCAGACTATGCTGCTGATATGACCGGTCAGACTAGGCTGACTGATATGACCCAGGTCAGACTATGGTGGATACTGGACCCAGGTCAGACATGGCTGCCAGTGCCACCCCATGTCTCTCACCCTCCAGGCCATACAATGGACGCAGGTCACCCCCCCACCCCCCTCCCAGCACCAGAACAGGGAGGAAAAGTGTCATGTGTAATTATACACATGACACAACGCCTGTATAAGCATCTTAAGACATTTTACTTCTTGGGAAATGTGTCATGTGTATAATTACACATGACACTTTTCTCCCCTGTTACTGGTGCTGGGAGAGGGGGGTGGGGGGGTGACCTGCGTCCATTGTATGGCCTGGAGGGGTGAGGAGACATGGGGTGGCACTGGCAGCCATAGTCTGACCTGGGTCAGTATCAGCAGCCATAGTCTGACCTGGGGTCAGTAATCAGCAGCCATAGTCTGACATGGGTCAGTTCAGCAGCCATAGTCTGACCTGGGTCAGTATCAGCAGCCATAGCTGACCGGGTCAGTATCAGCAGCCATAGTCTGACCTGGGTCAGTATCGCAGCCATAGTCTGACCTGGGTCAGTATCAGCAGCCCTAGTCTGACCTGGGTCAGTATCAGCAGAACCATTAGTAAGACCTGGGTCAGTATAAGCAGCCTCGTTACCTGGGTCAGTATCAGCAGCCATAGTCTGACCCTGGGTCAGTATCAGCAGCCCATAGTCTGACCTGGTCAGTATCAGCAGCCAAAGTCTGACCTGGGTCGTATCAGCAGCCATAGTCCTGACCTGGTCAGTATACAGCCCATAGTCTGACACTGGTCAGTATCAGCAGCATTAGTCGACCTGGGTAGTATCAGCAGCCATAGTCTGACCTGGGTCAGTATCAGCAGCAATGGACCTGGGTCAGTATCAGCAGCCATAGTCTGACCTGGGTCAGTAATAGCTGCCATAGTCGACCTGGGTCAGTATCAGCAGCCATAGTCTGACCTGGAGCGTCAGTATCAGCAGCCATAGTCTGACCTGGGTCAGATCAGCAGCCATAGTGACCTGGGTCAGTATCAGCAGCCATAGTCTGACCTGGGTCAGTATCAGCAGCCATAGTCCTGACTGGGTCAGTATCAGCAGCCATAGTCGACCTGGGTCAGTATCAGCAGCCTAGTCTGACCTGGGTCAGTATCAGCAGCCATAGTCTACCATGTATGGGTCAGATACAGCAGCCATAGTTGACTGGGTCAGTATCAGCAGCCATAGTCTGACCTGGGTCAGTATCAGCAGCCATAGTCTGAACCTGGGTCAGTATCAGCAGCCATAGTCTAGGGTCAGTACAACAGCCATAGTCTGAACCTGGGTCAGTATCAGCAGCCATAGTCTGACCTGGGTCAGTATCAGCAGCCATAGTCTGACTGGGTCAGTTATCAGACAGCCATAGTCTGACCGTGGTCAGTATCAGCAGCCATAGTCTGACCTGGGTCAGTATCAGCGACATAGTCGTACCTGGGTCAGTATCAGCACCATAGTCTGACTGGGTCAGTATCAGCAGCCATAGTCGACCTGGGTCAGTATCAGCAGCCATAGTCGACCTGGGTCAGTATCAGCAGCCATAGTCTGACCTGGGTCAGTATCAGCAGCCATAGTCTGACCTGGGTCAGTATCAGCAGCCATAGTCTGACCTGGGTCAGTATCAGCAGCCATAGTCTGACCTGGGTCAGTATCAGCCAGCCTAGTCTGACCTGGGTCAGTACAGCAGCCATGCTGACCTGGGTAGTATCAGGAGCATAGTATGGAAGGAGTGGATCGCAGCATAGTCACTCCGCACTCGGGTCAGTATCAGCAGCCATAGTCTGACCGGGTTCAGTATCAGCAGCCATCAGTCTGCACGGGTACAGTATCAGGCAGCAATAGTCTGACCGGGTCAGTATCCAGCAGCCTACGTTCTGACCTGGGTCAGTATCAGCAGCCATAGTCTGACCTGGGGGGCTGAGGAGTATTATTAATCTACTGGAAAAATCAAAGTGTTTCTTCTTGGGGGGGACGACGACACCCTATATCTAGGGTGAGCATTGTAACGTCCTCGTGCTGTTCTACCCCTGGTAATGGCAGAGTGCTGTACATAGTGTTATATCCATAATAACGAGATATTCCCAAAGGATGATAAACGTCTGATAGAGGCGAGTCCCTCGTGCCCGTCGTGTTGTCTTTGGTTATTTTTGGCACAGCTACAGAAGACAACAGAGATGCTACAATATAATCCTCAGTGACAGGAGGGTACAAGGGTCTGCGGTGTATCCACAACCTCTGAGAATATCCCTTTAATAACAAAGCTCACGACCGGCCGTTGCAGCGTCCAGGAAACAGAATGTGCAGATAACGTCGGCTCCATTGTGCAGCGCCGCATATCTACTGGAGCAGTCACTGGTATCCAGCGCGGTTCAGATTTCAGGGCTCGGAGACTCGACCCTCCCCCCACACACTCCTGGAAGTATTTTAAGTCCATGGAGAGAACAGAGGCCCGGAAGGCCCCTCCACGTCCGCTACAGGCAAGAAAGTGGATGACAAAACTTTACCGGCAAAAGTGGAAACTTCACCTTCTCCTAGAAAACTTGCATGAATCCGTGATACACCCCAGGGGGAAGGGAGGGGGGTCTGGAATAACAAGGGGCTAGATTTTGGGCTTTTGCTACAGTTCTGGTTTTGTACAGGTGAAACATTAAAGAGACCTGCATCAGTCAGGGCTGCAGATTTAACCCGTCACATTTGAGGTCTCTGATCATTATTGTAACATACAAGAAGACGACACATTCCACATCCTCGGACACATGACTGGAGGCCGTCCAGCTCCTCCGGCCTCAGCACAAGCAGGAAATTATGTGCCCGGATCAGACGCAGGCGACATCCCAAAATAACTTGTACAATGGCCTCTCACAACCAGCACAAGCTGACGCAGATCCGATGCAAACATGGCCGCCTATTCCGGCTGTGGTTATGATACCATCCCAATGCCGAACCACATATTGTGGATGTAAATAATGCAAATCACTTGGAGCTTCTTACCGAGCTCAACGTCAGGATCAGGGCGACATTTTATCGCCTATCGTCACAGCCGATAAAAAAAATTAATTTATCTGGAGTCGCACTTATAAAATACACCTGGTCTTACGTGCAAAAAAATTCAGCTTAAGACCAAACCTACAGAACCTCTTGTATGGAACCCGGGAAGCACCTGTTGATCCTTGAGGATTCCCGTACAGGACGGTTTTGTTTTTTAAGCCCAATCACGAGCAGCATTTGTTAATGCATTGTAAAAGCGCTTAGTTGCATGTACAATACATATAAATATAATATATGTGTCTAAATACAACTGGACAGACGGACAACACTGCAGACATTAGAAGCCAAAAGTCATGGACCCCGGGAGTAGAAAGCACATCCTAGAGTGTAAGACGCATGTGGTGCGCACAGGCCCCGTCACCCATTACTCAGGACTTCCCTTTTTTTGGCCTAGTTCACTAATAATGTCAGTAAGGGGGGAGTAAAAATATACCTCAGCGCACACAGGCCTGGAGCTCCCCAAATAGGCAGGGATTAACCCTGCCCCCTTCCGTGGAAGGACGAAACCTGAGCGTGGGTTTCATAAGTGACTGTTCACATGTGTTTAAACGGAAAAAGTCCGTCCCCTGGCTGCTGCAGCCGCTCGGCTCTGGTTTCCCCTCTAAGAGGCAGCAGCTGTTACCCCACCCAGGCTGACCTCAATCCCAGGCGGCGACCCCCGGCCGTGCAGAGAGAGCAACAAATTTGAGCACAATGCACGGCATATGTGCAGGTGAACGCTTATCAGTAACTGGGGGAGCAGATTCCTGGGATGCGGGGGGCCCCCACGCACTTTTGGTTCCCTGGAATTCCCTTTGTTTGCGTTTGGCTGCATCACACATAAGCCGCCCTGCAACGTGAGCTCAGTCCTTATAACTTCCATTGTGTCCTGCGTTACACCAGGAGGCACACGGCGCGCAGGGGGGAGACAAGGCACATTTTGGGCATTTGCTAAATATTTAAGGAAATCTTAAACATGTGTAACCACGGTGAACGGTTTGGTCTGACAAACTCTCTCCGTGTTCGTGAAGGATTTACAAGACTCAACCTAGAAGCGGGACATGCCGGGCACAGTACTGCGGTCCTAGGCCCAATCTGGTAAATCCCGTTAGAGTGCGGAGCGCGTGGACAACAGATTTTAAAGGGGAGATAAAAGTCAACCACACAGCCTTTTACATTAACTACTATCCACTGCCAGGCACGCCATTCTTCACGCCCCTCCATACCAGGCAATTCCTGGGGGTGCGTTAGGAATTGTGATTATTTCAGGGCTTGTAAACTAGAAAATACAATTCAGGCCCTGATAAATGTCCCTCATTGTGTGAAGGGAGCCTTAAAGGGGTTTTCCCACGAAGAAAGGGATAGAGCCTAACTTGCTGATCAGCAGCGGCGTGCTGACACCCCCACAGCTCACGAAAACTAGGGGTCCGATGGGCTCCCACGAACCTCCGTTAGACCCCTTGTCGCGCCATCAGACTAATGAAGCAGACAGCAACCGTTCTGCTCCATTAAGCTTTACGAAGCTGACAAAAATTGTCTGACATCCCCCTCATTTTCGCGATCTGTGGGGGGTCTCAGCACTGATCAGCAAGTGCTGATAGGGCCTAATTTTTGTTTGTGGGAAAACCCCTTTAATGTCGGAGGTGCGTAGCAAGTTTGATCAGAGAAAAACGTTGCGTTCTCTGGCAGGATTTCCTGGAGTCACCCTCTTACCACCGAGCCTCTCCGTTCAGTAACGCGGCTGAACTCGCTTGTAGGCAAATCAGAATGAGATATGGCAGTCTATCTAAATGTGAATGGGGTCTATAGCCGAGCTTGTCTTATGGTTTTAAACTAGAATCTCTTTTGGTTTTTTTTTTTCCTGTCTTCCTTAGACCATTTGCTCAGCGAGGCCCAATCCCAAGATATATCCGCACATACACAGCTTCTCGGATACATCCAGGTACAACTTGTCCATCCTGTGTTCGCCACATTGTACGATGTATGTTCCCTAAAGCTTGAATTCTGCGACCCCAAGAGATCAGAAGATCCGGGGCCCAAAACGCTAGTTTAAGTGACCACCACTTCATTCCCATAAAACAGAAATAAGAGCACGGAGCAGTGAGTCCCAAAATAGTGAACACAATGGAACACATATACGCACACACCAACTCTATACACAGCGGACCCCGCTCTGAGGAGCTCTGGGAGTCCAAGAGTTGGTGTAAAACCCATCAAACAACTTAATAGAGCCACGAGTAGACCAGACCTGCTCTACACATGCCCGGACATTCATCATGACTGCAAGAACAGGACTACCAGGGTGCACGTCACTTCATTGCTGGGAACCAGAATCCCGGAAATCAATGGGGGTTGCAGCTATCCATTCACAAATAGCAGTGAGGAGCGATCATACGTGCACCCCGCTACTGCTCCATTCATAGTCAACGGGGGCCAAAGAGGACGGATGGGTGCAGCGCTCACCTCCTGTCATCAGACCAGCAATCAATACAAGAAGCAGAACTGAGCCCGATCCAAATCCCTCGTCAGTGCCAGAATGCAGGCTGGGAAAGCCAATTCTAGTGACAGTCCCAACAGTGGGTCCCAACGTAGGACTGATCATTGGATGGGACAGACTGATGAAGCGGTCATTATCCAAGCCTGCGTGATGCTCATACTGATAAGTGCACTTAATGCTTATGCCAGTAACTGATGCAGAGTGATAATTGTGGAAATATAACCTGGAAATGGTACGGCAGGAAAGTGCACGGAAACCACAGAGGTGCAACATAAGAGCGGCAAAGGACACGAGGCGACGGGATCCACGGCTGTTATCCCATAGATGTAAATGGAGTTGTGTGCCAGCTGCACATAGCACCATTACACATTCATGTACTACCTGCACCGCCTTGGGGAGCCTTAGGCTGCATTCACACATTCCGTTTGCCTTGCGTTTGGAAACTTAATGCTCGGCCTGTGCGTTTCCATTGAATCTCATGCAATAGATAATGACCACCCGGTGTACACAATGAAAAACATTCTGTGATCGTTACCAATCCCACGTGTTTCAATAGAAAAACATAAGCAATCAGCCTGAGCCCCGCCTCCAAACATTTACATTCTATACGCAACGCAAACGGAATGTGTGAATGCAGCCGAATAAGACAAGTGTCTTATTGCGATGTTGCCCTTTACGTTTTCCTTTAACTAGAAGCAATGTGATTGTATATGTGTATGTAAGTAACCACTCACTGCTACAGCCGATTCATGCTCAGAAAATCACCTTAACCCCCATAGTGACAGCTCAGTGTGAAAGCTACAAGGCGCCCATTGTATGAAGAGGAAGCTAAATAGCTACTACAATGATGAAAGGCAAACATGGGGGGACCAGACCCACTATACTGGGGGTAACTTACTGCTTACAAAGCTTCACTGAAATGCTGCCCCACAATTAATAGTTATTCTACAACCTACAGAATAGAGAAGATGCTGACAGGTAGGGGGATCCATTCTCCCCACTGCTCCCCATTCATTAGGGGGAGTGGGTCTCAAAGTTGGTGATTAGTGTCGGCTCTAGCTGTCTGACATCCACCATCACTTTCTTATCTGGTGCTTCGGGGCCAAGCTTTACCTTTGAGCCAAACCAATTAACAGGGTTTTTTAGCACCAGGTGTTTTTGGATGTGAGCCAGGGGAGGGGAGTTGGTTAAAAATAACAACAAATAATATATTCATCTCTTTCCGTCACCGATAACTAGAGGAGTGGACCCAATGTTTGCATTGTTTTGGTAGCCAATCGGGCAAATTCACTCCCTTGGGAACGTCTATGATTGGCCAGGAGGGAGCCCCCTTCCAGTCACACCCATATTTAGTAGTAGGGGGTGTCAATTTGCCACATTGTCTGATTGGCCACAAATCTAGCAATATGTCCGGGTTGCGCTCATCTCTACCTGTGTATAAACCCAGAAGCGGGCGGTTATGGGGGGCACCGGGCAGAGTGGGAGGACAATGGTCCCATGTATTTAAGTATTTGCACCAGTTTTCTGACTGACTTTGCACTGAAAAGAACATTGTATTTATAAAGTGTCTGCATCTAAAGGGGCATCCAGCGCAGAGTCGTGCACCACATTTATTACTGCATCCATAAAAAGTTGTTGCCCACTTCCCGAGAAGTGCAGGGGGCACCAGTTTGATGAATCTGTCACAGACTGCACAAAGTACAGACTGCACTAGATTTGATAAACGTGGCCCTGTGTGGTTTATTTGTATTCCATCCCCTCTCTCCGATGGCCCGACATCCAAGAAAAACCCTGATCCCAAACAACCCCTTTAAAGCAGCTTTGTGTTTTATCAGACAACGGTTTTACCACGGTCATGAAGCTTGGTAAGACCACACAACACAGGTGGGTCTTCTGTCCCGAGGGCCCAGCCACCTGCCAATACATGTACAAGAGACCCCCACCCTCCTCAGTAACTAATTATACTGTGCAAATTATAAAAAAACAGTAGGGACAGGTTCTCACATTACAGAAAAATTCACTTATAAGACATCTACTACCAGGATGAAGGATTGTAAACCAAGCACAACTGACATACTGGTGTGTGCCCCCTCTAGCAGGATCTGTACTTATTTAAGCTTCTTATGCACTTGGTGTAAAGAAAAGCAGGCTTTAAAAATTATGCAAATGAGCGTGAGGTGCTTCAAGCTCCATTACGCCCTATAGAGTCTGAATCCTCAGGCTCATTTGCATAATGTTTAAAAGCCTTTTTCATAAAAAAAAAAAACTTTGCATAAGAAGCTGAAAGAAGAGCAGATCCTGCTAGAGGGTACAGGTCAGTGTACTTAGTTTACAACCCTTCATCCTGGTGGTAGATGTCCTTTACAGCCTAATACAGAGTACAGGGAATAACTTTTCAATCTGTGACATTAGTGCACAAGAACCTCTTGAACTTAGGTGTCCCCAGTGCGTTATTAAGGGGGCGCGGTACTGCGATCCACAGAAACACTTGGCTAGTGGCCACTATAACGTCCATACTTTTTTTTTTTTACCATTTTTTGTTCTGGTATTTGCTGCTTTGATTACACTAAGGATTTTCTACATTTAAACCTGCATGTACAGTACAAAGGGGATTTCCTTGTATTATCCGAGGAACAAATCGCTATTAGTTAATGGGTAGGGGAGCACACTTCTGCACCGGACAGAGCAGGAGGCGGACGGCTAGGTTCTGCGACACATCCTGTTATTAATAGAGAAATAGCGCAGCCGCCGCTTCTATTCTACTGATATTAATAATGGATTTGGGGGACGGCAGGTCCATTAAAGTCCGAAAGGTGAATAGTTACACTGTGCTACGAAGACTAACAGAAAGCCCAGGGGTGCACAGGGGTTGTAGCTTATCCTCCAGACAGGCCCAGCGCTAGACCTGTAGTGTCCCCACTGATAATCTAAAAGTTTCACATCCTATTTAAAGGGAGACCCTGCAATTCTGCATTGTTCCTTTCCCACATTTTACAGGGCAGGTTTTTGGTCTGAGTTGTAATTTTACAAGAACGTGTATTTCAGGGGAATTCTACTGAAGCATTTATAGCCAACCCACAGGTTATAATGGATTATCCCAGAGGAGCCAAGGCTTAGGGTTCCTACTCTATGGAAGATCTAAATATGGCCGCGGCAGTCGGCTCAGCTGTTTTTCTCCTGTCCCATAGACTTTAACGTGGAGTCGGCAAATTCTAACCCAGATGGGGATTAGGGAACTCGAATCTACTCAGTATTTGCCATAAATATTTTAGATTTAAATTTCCTTAAATAGTAGAAGGTATACGCTCCACTTCACAATTTATTTAGGGGCACAGAGAATTTTAGTTTTTTGGTTACCAATACTTTAAGTCTATAAACACCAACTACCTGCCCCCCCCTATGGGTCCCCACTGTCCCTCTATGTGTCCATTGCTATGTCCCATCTGTAGTTACAGCTCATTATGTTCAATCTCTTCAGTCCAAGCCCTTGTATGTGCCTCTGGCGCACCACATACCATGACCATAGCAACCCAGCCCCGGCTCCAACGCGGAACACAGGGCCGGTCAACCTTTATTCAACACAAAGTTTTGATCTAGACATGGACAATCCCTTTAACTGTTCTGTGTGAACATACCCTCAGCATTCAGATATTTTGTGCAGTGTGGAGGAGCTTTTACCGATCGTGTTCAGACCTAATCGCTTGTAAACGGGAACGAGCAACGCGTGATTTGTCCGTAAACAATGCCAAACGCACAACGCTTGTTCCTGAAAACGAAAGTTTCGCTCTAAACATGGCTACAATCAGGAGATCCGCCCCACTGCCCCAGAATTACGATCCCAAACACAATTCAGACACTGCCTTACAGCACCGAGCCTCAAAATAACAGGGAGCCCCTATAGAAAGGCTAACAATTAACCCTGCGTCTCACATGGGGCCCCGCTGCCAGCACATGACTACTCCAGGGGCCACACATCCAGTACATGGTCATCAGGTGCCCCTCTATTGCTCCGGTGAGTGATAAAAGGGCCTTATAGAAGAACAAGACAAAGGTGATGGGGCCCCTGAGGGATGTGGCCCCCGTGTGGAGGTCACAGGGCTCCTGTGTAGCAGGGATGTGGCCCCTGAGGGGTGATCACGGGCTCCTGTGTAGCAGGGATGTGGCCCCTGTGTGCTGCAGGCCGCATTGTTGTCGTGCAGGATTGCGGCACAATGCGGGGCTCCCCCTCCCTCCTCCGGCCTCATCCCTTTGTCCAGTGACCGGGGGCTGAGCCGCCATCACTAGGCCGCAGGGCGCCCACCCCAGTGCGGACCTCATGCTCCGCGCCCCCCGCGCCCGGTGTGACCCCTCCGCCGGGAGAGGAGCGGGGGAGCGCGGAGCCGGTGACCCCGGTGCCCGGTACACAGGCCGCCCGCCCCGTACACGACGCCCCCGGTTACTTGCCGTCCTCCTCCGGCGCCGCCGCCTCTTACCTGCAGCACAATGCGCCTCACAAAGCAGCAGCAGCAACGGGCGCCGTCACCTGACTCCTCCCCCTGCGTCACCAGCCTGCGACCGCATCTTCCCGGGCGTGACGTCACTCGCGTGCGACAACGGCGCCGGGGAAAACACCTCCCACCCCCCACCAAATACTCACCGAGACGGTCTCCCCGGGTCCTCTGGTCACCGACAGAAACCGCGGCAGCGTTCCGCCCCTTTACTTACCGCGTCTGTGCGTGGTTACTGGGAAAGGGGGAGGCGCGTCCTGATGACGTCAGTGTCTGCGCGGTGCCGGTTGCTAGGGGTGACTGCCTCCTCCCTTTGTGTCCCCTGCACAGCACAATAGCGTGCTCCTAAGCCTGCAGAGAGCGGGGACTACAACTCCCAGCAGTGCCCGGCCTCTCCACAGCCAGAGGAGGGGGGAAATTACAATAAAATTATTAATATAAAAACTTGGAGTCAGTTATCTAAAGATATTCCCAGTGCCCCTGCTTCATGATGGATGTTTATGGTAGATTTCCTTTGATAAAGTACTTACCTCTCCCTGCTGCTGGGCACCTCCTGAAGCCAGCGGGCAAGATGACGTCATCACATAAGGCCTGAGGCACAGTGATAGTGCAGGGAGCTGACCTCTATCACTGTGCCTCAGGCCTGATGTGATGATGATAAGGCAGAGAGAGGTCAGCTCCCTGCACTATCACTGTGCCTCAGGCCTGAGCTCCCTGCACTATCACTGTGCCTCAGGCCTGATGTGATGATGATAAGGCAGAGGGAGGTCAGCTCCCTGCACTATCACTGTGCCTCAGGTGAGATGTGATGATGATAAGGCAGAGAGAGGTCAGCTCCTTGCACTATCACTGTGCCTCAGGCCTGATGTGATGATGATAAGGCAGAGGGAGGTCAGCTCCCTGCACTATCACTGTGCCTCAGGCCTGATGTGATGATGATAAGGCAGAGGGAGGTCAGCTACTTGCACTATCACTGTGCCTCAGGTGAGATGTGATGATTATAATGCAGGGAGAGGTCAGCTCCCTGCACTATCACTGTGCCTCAGGTGTGATGTGATGATGATAAGGCAGAGAGAGGTCACCTCCCTTGCCTATCACTGTTGCCTCAGCCTGATAGATGAGTTATAATGCAAGGAGGGTCACTCTCCCTCTACACTGTGCGCCTCAGGCTAGATGTAGATGATTTAATGCAGGGAGAGGTCATCTCCCTGCACTACACTGTGTGCCTCAGGTGATTGTGATGATGAATAGGCAGAGAAGAGGTCAGCTTCTGCACTATCACTGGTGCCTCAGGTGTGATGAGATGAAAGGCAGAGAGAGGTCACGCTCCCTGCACTATCACTAGTCTCTGCCTATTAGAAAGGCGAGGGGTCTCTCCCGTATCTGTAGTTAGATGATGATATAAGGCAGAGGAGGTCACTCCGCACTATATTGCCCTCGGGGATAATACAAGAGAGGTCATCGCATATCACTGTGCCTCAGGTGTGATGTTTGATGATTATAAGTGCCAGGAGAGTTCAGCGCTCCCTGCACTATCACTGTGGCCTCAGGTGGTGATTGTGATGATGATAGGCAAAGAAAGGTCCACTCCCTGCACTATACTGTGCCTTCAGTGTGTGATAATGATAAGGCAGAGAGAGGTCACTCCCTGCACTATCCACTTGCCTCAGTTGCCGGATCGTTAGATGATAGGCATAGGAGTCATCTCCCTGCACTAATCACCGTGCCTCAGGTGGGTGTAATGATGATGATGAAGCAGAGAGGTCAGCTCCTTGCACTATCACTGTTGCCTCAGGGGAGATGTATGATTTATAGGAAGACAGAGGGTCTCTCCCGCACTATACTGTGCCTCAGGTGTGTGATATTATAAGCAGCTGAGAGGTTCGCTCCCTGCACTATACTGTGCCTCGGTAAGCTCTGAGACTTACGGGCGCATGGATTATGAAGGCAGGAGAGGATCAGCTCCCTGCACTATCACTGTGCCTCAGTTAGTGATGAGTGATAAAGGCAGAGAGGTCAGCTCCGGCACTATCTTGCACCTATGTACATGATAGGCAAGTCAGTGCTACGTGCTATGTGATGAATAAGCAGAGAGAGGTCAGCTCCCTGCACTATCACCATACCCTCAGCCTGAGTTGTGATGATGATAGGCAGAGGGGAGGTCCAGCTCCCTGCACTATCACTGGTCTCAGTGAGATGTATGATTTAAGGCAGAAGAGTCAGCCCCTTGCACTTCACTGTGCCTCAAAAATGTGTGATAATGAATGATAAGGCCAGAGAGAGTTCAGCTCCCTGCACTATTATGTCCTCAGGTTGTGCATGATGAATAAGCAGACCGAGAAGGTCCGCTCCCTGCACATCACATGCTGCCTGGTGATAGATGATAAGGCAGAGAGAGGTCAGCTCCCTGCTACACTTCCAGGCTAGCCCGCACTTCATGGCCTCAGGGCCTGAAAATGTGATGATGATAAGGCCGAGGGAGGTCAGCTTCCCTGACTATCACTGTGTCCTCAGGTAGATGTGATGATATAAGGCAGAGAGAGGTCAGCTCTCTGCACTAATCACTGTGCCTCATGGTGAGATGGATGAGTATAAGGCAGGAGAGGTCTCATCCCTGTGCACTAAGTACTGTGCCCAGCCGATGTGATTGATTATAAGCAGAGAGAGGTCCCTCCCTGCAACTATTACTTTGTGCCTCATGTTGATGATGAAGGCCAAAGAGGATCAGCCTTTCCCTGCCACTATCATATGCCCTCAGGCCTATGTGATGATGATAATGCCAGAGGAGGTCAGCTCCCCTGACTATACATGCTCACCTCCGGTGAGTGTGATGATATAAGTGCAGGAGAGGTCAGCTTCCCTGCACTTCACTGTGCCTCAGGTGTATGTTGATGATGATAAGGGCAGAGAGACGGTCAGCTCCTGCACTATACTTGTGTGCCTCACAGGCTGTATAGATGAGAGTGATAGAGAGGGTCCAGCTCCTGCACTTTTTTTTTTTTTTTTTTTTATCACTGGCTCAGGCTGTGATGTATGATGTACGACGAGGACGAGTCACTCCCTGGCCGTCACTGGTGAGCTCACGCCTGTGGGTACGCATCAGTGCACTATCATGTGTCATGTGATGATGATAGCATAAGCAGGAGGGTTCCCCCTGCCTATCACTTGCCCAGGCCTGATTGATATGCTATAAGGCGAGAGGAGGTTCAGCCTTCCTGCACTAATCACTGTGCCCAGTGGTGTGTGATGATAAGGCAAAGAGAGGGTCAACTCGCCCTGTCACTATCACTGTGCCTCAGCGCCTGATGTGATCTGGATGATAGGCAGAGAGGGTCTTCCCCCTGCACCTATCACTTGCCTCAGGTGAGAGTTTGATCATGAATGATAAGGCCCGTGATGTGATGATGATAAGGCAGAGAGAGGTCAGCTCCCTGCACTATTACTGTGCCTCAGGTGTGATGATGATAAGGCAGAGAGAGGTCAGCTCCCTGCACTATCACTATGCCTCAGGCCTGATGTGATGATGATAAGGCAGAG
>WNYA01000129.1:169729-278317 GCA_019512145.1 Engystomops pustulosus
TGCAAGAGAGAGGTCAGCTCCCGGCACTATCACTGTGCCTACAGGTGTGATGTTATGACTACGGCAGAGAGAGGCAGCTCCCTGCACTATCACCTGTGCCTCAGGCCTTGATGTGATGATAAGGCAAGAGAGAGGTCAGCTCCCTGCACTATCACTGTGCCTCAGGCGTGATGTGACGATGAGGCAGAGAGAGGTCAGCTCCCTCACTATCACTTGGTGCCCTCAGGCCTGATTTGATGAATGAGGCAGAGATAGTGTCACCTCCCTTCACTATCACTCGTGCCTCATGCGTGATGTGACGATGAGGCATGAGAGAGGGGTCAGCTCCGCTGCACTAAATCACTGTGCCTCAGGCGTGATGTGATGATAAGGCATAGAGAGGTCAGCTCCTGCTTATCTCTCACATCATGCTGAGGCACATTGATAGTTCAGGGAGCTGAACTCTCTCGCTTATCATCCTCTCACTCTGAGGCACAGTTATAGTGCAGGGAGCTGACCTCTCTCTGTCCCGTTATCATCATCTCACCTGAGGCACAGTGATAGTGGAGTATGAAGAAGGGACACAGGAGGTATAGAGCTTGTACTCTGGTCCTCAAGAGCTTCAGTCTATGAGAATGATTGGGGGGGGCACAGAGATGTATAAGAGCGTATATAACGGTTCTGCTGTTATTCTTTATAAGGGAACTGCATCAATAATGTAATAATAAAAAATGCTGCATCAATCACCACTTCTGTCAGAAATTCCAAGGTGCCACTGCAGAGAAGCCTGGAGCTTGGCATAGTGTCTCCGGATAACAATACGGGAGGTGAACACATGATGTGGTTGGAATAGTGGTAAAAAGTTGAAGTTTCCTAACATTGGGTGTTATAGGCCTTTCCTAAACAGATGGGTTTTTTAAGCACTGTTGGCAGCTTTGAAGTTGGATATTAGTCTGATAGAGCATAATAGTCCTGGGTAGAGCATTGTGAGACTTGTGGCAGCTCGGGAGAAGTCCTGGAGACGTGATTGTGATAGTAGTCCATACTTCCCCACGTACGCAAAATGTGTTGATATTGTAATCTTTAGGGCCCTGAAAAAAAAAAACCGGCATGCTCAACCCGCAACCGTACCGTTTTCTTACATTAGCATTTCAATGGACAATCAGGCCCAAAAAATATGCTGTAAAAATACATAGAGCATGTCCCTATTTTCCCATTCCGCCGCCCTATAGAATCTCTATGAAATGTAGAAGGCTTTAAGGGCCGGTGCACTTCTTCATCATCTCATAGCTTATGTGTGTGGGATTGGAGTTCTTCATGTATGAAAGTATTTGGCTCATCTCCGGAGGCGTATCCTACATGAATTTTTTTTTTCAACTTTGGGTAATTTTGCCCAAAGGGGAAAGTATGTGGAGGAAATCTCCTCTCCCTTATTGATCTTCAGTCATGCACTAAATAAAGATAAGTGTGACGTAACTGAACTGGTCCACACTGTAATAAATTATAATGTTTTAAACCACACAAATGGGTTATATACCGTAAGATGATTGAGAAGTATAGACCACGGTCATTCAAAGGTCCTGCAATTGCTGAAAAGTACAATAAAACGTATCAGCAACATCCAAAAAACGCGTGGGTGCGAACGTGGCCGTAACTTAAGGGGTTTTTCTCATGAAGAAAAGATAACCCCGCACTGATCAGCAAGTTAGGGCCTCAGTGCTGAGACCCCTGCACATGCGTAAACGAGGGTCCCCTCGTCGCACTGTCTAGGAGCAGGAGGCCCGTGCCATGATGTTTTGCTCCATTAATCCTCTATGGACCTGATGGAATTGCTGAGTGGCCGGCGCTTTGTGACTCCTCAGCTCCATAGGATTAATGGAGCGAACAGTCATGCGCAGCCGCTGCTCCGTATCTCTGAAGAGCGACGAAGGTTCCCGACTGTTTTTTTTTTTTTCGATCTGCGGGTCTCAGCATTCGACCCCCACTGATCATGAAAGTAGGCCTATCCTTGTGGAAAACCCCTTTAAAGGGAACCTAACCACCACAATCTACCTCTAAGTGTAGATGGTGTGTAGGGTGGATCAATATGACCTGAGGATAGCCCTTTTAAGGACTAATCGCTCACAACCTCGACCTTCACCTCCATTTTTTGGAAACTTTTATTCGCGACACATATGTAAATTTTCTTCTGCGGCTCTGGGGCTGGAGTAGCCTCATCTGAGGTTCCGAGGCTGCTACTTCCACGCCCCAGTAAGCCTCTTTTCTCCTCCTACTACAATCTCTTTCGGCGCGCGCTTGCGCTCCCTCGTCCGCCATCCTGCCATCGTGCATGCGCATAACGCAGGCCCTCGCCTGTGCAGCACCCGGCTTTTGGAGCCGTGACCGCGCAGCTACGAGCAGCTGCGCGCCGAAGATTGTAAGTAGGAAGGGAGGTCAGCCTTTTCCTGCACTATCACTGTGCCTCAGGTGGATGTTTGATGATTATAAGGCAGAGAGAGTCAGCGCTCCCTGCACTATCACTGTGGCCTCAGGTGGTGATTGTGATGATGCATAAGCAAGAGAAGTGTCCCTCCCTGCACTATAACTGTGCCTACAGGTGTTGATAAATGATAAGGCAGAGAGAGGTCGCTCCTCTGCACTATCCACTAGTGCCTCATGCCGATTAGTATGATGATAGGCGATAGGGGAGTCGATCTCCCTGCAACTATCACGTGCCTCAGGTGGAGATGTAATGATGATGATGAAGCAGAGAGGAGTCAGCTTCCTCTGCACTATCACTGTTGCCTCCAGGTGGAGATGTATGATTTTGATATGGAAGCAGGAGGGGTCCTCCCTGCACTATTACTGTCGCCTCAGGTGAATGTGATGATATCAAGCAGTTGAGAGTTCGCTCCCTGCACTTTACTGTGCCTCGCAGCCTCCTGCAACTTCCGGTCTCTGAATTGTATTATAAGCGCAGGAGAGGATCAGCTCCCTGCACTATCACTGTGCCCTCAGTGTGTGAGTGATAAAAGGCAGAGAGAGGTCAGCTCCGCCCTTATGCACCTCAGTGTGACATGTGCAAGGGTCAGCCGTTTCGGTGCATGTGGATGATATAGCAGAGAGAGGTCAGCTCCCTGCACTATCACACCCTCAAGGCCTGGTTGTGATGATGATAGGCAGAGGGGAGGTCCAGCTCCCTGCACTATCACTGTGCTCAGGTGAATGTATGATTTAAGGCAGAGAGAAGTCAGCTCCCTGCACTTCACTGTGCCTCAAAAAATGTGTGATATGATGATAAGGCAGAGAGAGTCAGCTCCTGCACTTTATGTGCCTCAGTGTGATGATGATAAGCAGCCGAGAAGGTCCGCTCCCTGCACTATACATGTAGCTGGTGATTGATGTAAGGCAGAGAGAGGTCACTCCCTTTCAACTGCCCAGTAGCTCCTAACTATCCTGGCCTCGGCCTGAAAATAGTGAATGATGATAAGGCCAGAGGAGGTCAGCTTCCCTGCTACTATCACTGTGTCCTCAGGTGAGATGTGATGATTATAAAGGCAGAGCAGAGGTTCAGCTCCTGCACTAATCACTGTGCCTCAAGTGAGATGTGATGAGTATAAGGCAGGGAGAGGTTCTCAGTCCCTGTGCAACTATACTGTGCCTCAGCGAGTGTGATTGATGATAAGCAGAGAGAGGTCCAGCTCCCTGCACTATTACTTTGTGCCTCATGTTGATGATGATAGTGCAAGAGGATCAGCTCCCTGCCACTATCATATCGCCTCAGGCCAATGTGATGATGATAAGCAGAGAGAGGTCAGCTCCCCTGCACTTATCACTGTACCTCCGGTGAATGTGATGATATAAGGCAGAGAGAGGTCAGCTTCCTGGCACTTCACTGTGCCTCAGGTGGATGTTGATGAGATAAGGCAGAGAGCGGTCAGCTCCCTGCACTATCACTTGTGTCTCACAGGGTTGATTATGATGAGAAGTGCAAGAGAGGGTCCAGCTCCTGCACTTTTTTTTTTTTTTTTTTTTTATCACTGGCTCAAGGTGGGATGTATGATGTTAGACGCAGGGGTCAACTCCCTGGCCACACTGAAGTCACCTGATAGTAGCGCGGGTCAGTACATTGTGGTCATGTGATGATGATAGATAAGAGGAGGGTTCAGCCCCTGCAACTATCACTGTGCCCAGGCCTGATGTGATATTGCATAAGCGAAGAGGTCAGCTTCCTGCACTATCTACTGTGCCCATGGTGATGTGATTGATGAGGCGAAGAAGAGGTCACCGCCCTGTCACTATACTGTGCCTCAGCGCCTGATGTGATTGGGATGATAAGGCAGAGAGGGTTTGCCCCCTGCACTATCACTTATGCCTCAGGCTGAGAGATTTGATCATGAATGATAAGGCCCCATTATGTTCAATCTCTTCAGTCCAAGCCCTTGTATGTGCCTCTGGCACACCACATACCATGACCAGAGCACCCAGCCCCGGCCTCCAACGCTGGAACACAGGGGCCGGGAACCTTTATTTCAACACAAGGTTTTGAGCTAGACATGGACAATCCCTTTAACTGTTCTGTGTGAACATACCGTCAGCATTCAGATATTTTGTGCAGTGTGGAGGAGCTTTTGCCGATCGTGTTCAGACCTAATCGCTTGTAAACGGGAACGAGCAACGCGTTATTTGTCCATAAACAATGGCAAACGCACAACGCTTGTTCCTGAACACGAAAGTTTAGCTCTAAACATGGCTACAATCAGGAGATCTGCCCCACTGCCCCAGAATTATGATCCCAAACACAATTCAGACACTGCCTTACAGCACCGAGCCTCAAAATAACAGTGGGCCCCTATAGAAAGGCTAAGAATTAACCCTACATCTCACATGGGGCCCCTGTAGTGACCGCACGCTGCCAGCACATGACTACTCCAGGGGCCACACATCCAGTACATGGTCATCAGGGGCCCCTCCATTGACAAAAGGCCCTTATAGAAGAACAAGACAAAGGTGACGGGGCCCCTGAGGGATGTGGCCCCCGTGTGGAGGTCACAGGGCTCCTGTGTAGCAGGGATGTGGCCCCTGAGGGGTGATCACAGGCTCCTGTGTAGCAGGGATGTGGCCCCTGTGTGCTGCAGGCCGCATTGTTGTCGTGCAGGATTGCGGCACAATGCGGGGCTCCCCCTCCCTCCTCCGGCCTCATCCCTTTGTCCAGTGACCGGGGGCTGAGCCGCCATCACTAGGCCGCAGGGCGCCCACCCCAGTGCGGGCCTCATGCTCCGCGCCCCCCGCGCCCGGTGTGACCCCTCCGCCGGGGCAGCAGCGGGAGAGCGCGGAGCCGGTGACCCCGGTGCCCGGTACACAGCCCGCCCGCCCCGTACACGACGCCCCCGGTTACTTGCCGTCCTCCTCCGGCGCCGCCGCCTCTTACCTGCAGCACAATGCGCCTCACAAAGCAGCAGCAGCAACGGGCGCCGTCACCTGACTCCTCCCCCTGCGTCACCAGCCTGCGACCGCATCTTCCCGGGCGTGACGTCACTCGCGTGCGACAACGGCGCCGGGGAAAACACCTCCCACCCCCTACCAAATACTCACCGAGACGGTCTCCCCGGGTCCTCTGGTCACCGACAGAAGCCGCGGCAGCGCTCCGCCCCTTTACTTACCGCGTCTGTGCGTGGTTAGTGGGAAAGGGGAGGCGCGTCCTGATGACGTCAGCGTCTGCGCGGTGCCGGTTGCTAGGGGTGACTGCCTCCTCCCTTTGTGTCCCCTGCACAGCACAATAGCGTGCTCCTAAGCCTGCAGAGAGCGGGGACTACAACTCCCAGCAGTGCGCGACCTCTCCAAAGCCAGAGGAGGGGGGAAATTACAATAAAATGATTAATATAACAACTTGGAGTCAGTTATCTAAAGATATTCCCAGTGCCCCTGCTTCATGATGGATGTTTATGCTAGATTTCCTTTGATAAAGTACTTACCTCTCCCTGCTGCTGGGCACCTCCTGAAGCCAGCGGGCAAGATGACGTCATCACATAAGGCCTGAGGCACATTGATAGTGCAGGGAGCTGACCTCAGGTGTGATGTGATGATGATAAGGCAGAGAGAGGTCAGCTCCCTGCAGTATCACTGTGCCTCAGGCCTGAGCTCCCTGCACTATCACTGTGCCTCAGGCCTGATGAGATGATGATAAGGCAGAGAGAGGTCAGCTCCCTGCACTACCACTGTGCCTCAGGCCTGATGAGATGATGATAAGGCAGAGGGAGGTCAGCTCCCTGCAGCATCACGGGCATAGGCCTGATTGATGATGATAAGGAAGAGGGCGTTCAGCCCCTGCCACTATCACTGTGCCCCAGGTGGAGTGATGAATGATAAGGCAGAGAGAGGTCAGCTCCTCTGCATATCACTGTGCCTCAGGCGTGATGTGATGAGTTATAAGTGCAGAGGAGGTCAGTCCTGCACTATCAGTGCCTCAGCTGTGGATGTGATGATGATAAGCAAGAGAGGTCGACTCCTGCACTACATGTGCCTCAGGTGAGATGTGAAATGATAATGCAGGGAGAGGTCAGCTCTCTGCACTATCACTGTGCCTCATGTGACCTGTTTGAAGTGTGATGATGTATAGGCAGAAGAGGTCCTCTCCCTGCACTATCAGATGCTCAGTGTGTGATGATGATGAAGGCAGAGAGAGTCAGCTCCCTGCAGTATCACTGGCCTCAGGTGAGATGATGATGATGATATGGAAGGGAGGCAGGCTCTCCTGCACATACTGTGCCTCAGGTGAGATGTGATGATTAATCAAGCGTCGAGAGGTCTCGCTCCCTGCACTACTCACGTGCCTCAGGTGATGATTGTGATGTGATGTAAAGGCAGAGAGGTCACCTCCCTGCAAATATCACTTGTGCTTCATGTGTGATGATGATAAGGCGAGAGAGGTCAGCTCCGCACTATCTACATGTTGCCTCAGGCATGTGTGATGATGATAGGCAGAAGGGTCAGCTCCCTGCACTATTTACTGGTGGCTCAGTGTGTGATGATGATAAGGAGAGAGAGGCAAGCTACCCTGCACACACTGACTCAGTAGGTAGATGTGATGATGAAGGCAGAGAGAGGTCAAGCTCCCTGCACTATCACTGGCCTCAGGTGTAGAGTGATGATAAGGAGGCAGATAGAAGTCACCGCCTTCTGCTCGCTGAGCAGCTATCACTGTGCCTCAGCTGCTTGTGATTGATGCTAGGCAGAGAGAGGTCAGCTACCGCAAAGCTTTATGGTGCCTCAGTGTGTGCATGATTATAAGGCAGAGAAGGTCACGCTCCCTGCACATTACTGTGGCTCGGTGATGGATGATAAGGCAGAGAGAGGTCAGCTCCCTCACTATCTACTCGCCTCAGGCCTGATGTGGATGATGATAAGGCAGAGGGAGGTCAGCTCCCGCACTATCACTGTGTCTCAGGTGAGATGTTGATGATTATAAGGCAGGGAGAGGAGCATCCCTGCACTATTACTGTGCCTCAGGTGGGATGTTATGAGATAAGGCAGAGAGAGGTCACGCTCCCTGCACTATGTACTGGCCTGCAGGTGTGATGATGATAAGCAGAGAGAGGTCAGCTCCCTGCACTATCTACGTGCCTCAGTGTGTGATGATGAAAGTGCAAGAGAGATCAGTCCCTGCACATATGGTCAGCCTAGCCCTGCTCTCACGGCCCGCGATGTGATGATGATATGCCAGAGGAGGTCAGCCCCTGCACTAATCACTGTCCTAACGGTGAGATTGTGAGTTTATAAGGCAGAAGAAGAGAGGTCAGCTTCCTGCACTTACACTGTGCCTCAGGTGATGATGTGATGATATAAGGCGAGAGAGGTCAGCTCCCTGCACTATCACGTGGCCTGCAGGTGATGCGGATTGATGATGAGATGCAGTAGAGAGGGTCAGCTTCCTGACACTATTCACTGTGCTCAGGTTGATGATGATGAAAGGCAGCGACGAGTCAGCTCCCTGCACTATCACTGTAGCTCACGCTGATTATGATAAGGCAGACGAGAGGTCAGCTCCCTGCACTATCACTGTGCTCTCATGGCGATGTGATGATGATAAGGCAGGAGAGGTCAGCTCCTTGCACATATCGCTTGCCCAGGCCTGATGTGTAGATGATAAGGCAGAAGGAGGTCAACTCCTGCAACATACTGTGCCTCAGTGTGATGATGATAAGGCAGAAGAGGTACAGCGCCGAACTATCACTGTGCCTCAGGGCCTGTGTGATGGATGTATAAGGCAGAGAGAGGTCATCCCCTGCACTATCACTGTGCCTCAGCGTGATGATGAGATAAGCAGAGAGGAGGTGTCAGCTCCTGCACTATCACTGTGCCTCAGGCCTGATGTGATGATGATAAGGCAGAGAGAGGTCAGCTCCCTGCACTATCACTGTGCCTCAGGTGTGATGTGATGATGAGGCAGAGAGAGGTCAACTCCCTGCACTATCACTGTGCCTCAGCTGTGATGTGATGCTGATATGGCAGAGAGGTTAGCTCCCTGCACTATCACTGTGCCTCAGGTGAGATGTGATGATGATGATAAGGCAGAGAGAGGTCAGCTCCATGTCTTATTATCATCACATCATGCCTGAGGCACAGTGATAGTGCAGGGAGCTGACCTCTCTCTGCCTTATCATCATCACACCTGAGGCACAGTGATAGTGCAGGGAGCTGACCTCTCTGCCTTATCATCATCACATCTCACCTGAGGCACAGTGATAGTGGAGGATGAAGGAAGGGACACAGGAGGTATAAGAGCTTGTACTCTGGTCACAAGAGCTTACAGTCTATGAGGATGGTGGGGGGGGGGGGGGGCACAAGAGGTATAAGAGCTTATATAACGGTTCTGTTATTCTTTATAAGGGAACTGCATAACAATAATGTAATAATAAAAAATGCTGCATCAATCACCATCTTCTACAGAAAGTCCAAGGTCACTGCAGAGAAGCCTGGAGCTTGGCATCGTGTCTACCGGATAACAGACGGGAGGGGAACACATGATGGGTTGGAATAGTGAGTAAAAAGCGAGTTGAAGTTCCATACAATTGGGGTGTGATAGGCTTTCCTAAACAGATGGGTTTTTAAAGCACTGTTGCAGCTTTGGAGGTTGGATATTATTCTGATAGAGCAGATAGTCCGGGGTAGAGCATTGTAGAGAATTGGTGCAGCTCGGGAGAAGTCCTGGAGACGTGATTGGGATAGTAGTCCCTACTTCCCCACTAAACAAATGTGTTGATATTGTAATCTTTAGGCCTCTGAAAAAAAAAACTGTATGCTACCCGCACCGTACCGTTTTCTTACAAGTAGCATTTCAATGGACAATCAGGCCAAAAATATGATGTAAAAATAACATAGAGCATGTCCTATTTTCTCCATTCCGACCGCCCCATAGAAGTCTATGATGTAGAAGGCTTTAAAGGGCCGGTGCACTTCTTCATACATCTCAGAGCTTTATGTGTGTGGATTGGAGCTCTATGTATAAAAGTATTATGTCTCATAGCCGGAGGCTACACATCCAAAACGCGTGGTGCGAACGTGGCCTAAACTTAAAGGGGTTTTCTCCATGAAGAAAAGATAGAGCCGCACTGATCAGCAAGTTAGGGCCTCAGTGCTGAGACCCCTGCACATCACGTAAACGAAGGGTCCCCTCGTCACACTGTTATAGGAGCAGGAGGCCGTGCATGATGTTTTGCTCCATTAATCTCTATGGAGCTGATGGAAATTGCTGAGTGCGGCGCTTGGTGATCTCCGTCAGCTCCATAGGGATTAATGGAGCAGAACAGTCATGCTCAGCCGTCTGCTCCGTTAGTCTGAAGAGCGACGAAGGTTCCGACTGGTTTTTTGCGATCTGCGGGGGTCTCAGCATTGAGACCCCCACTGATCAGAAAGTTAGGCCCTATCCTTGTGAGAAAACCCCTTTAAAGGGAACCTACCACCACAAATCTACCTATAAAGGTAGATCGGGTGGTAGGTGGATCAATAGGACGTGAGGAGAGCCCTTTTAAGGGCACTTTTTGGAAACTTTTATTCGGCACATATGTAAATTTTTATGGGCACTGGGGCGTGGAGTAGCCGCATCTGAGGTTACACGAGGCGGCTAGCCCCATAGCAGCTGCTATGGCTGCTACCGCTGTAGTTACACCCCCGATTATCCTCACAACACAACTGAATACACTATTCCCACATAAAACATACTTTATCTAGTCCCCCCGAATACATTATAGTATCTACATCACCCATAATTTATTATATATACCACACCCACTGAACTACAGCAATCTGCTAATTTACATACATACCTGATTTATTTATAAAGTTACCCTATTTATAACAGGCCCCATATACACCGCTTCCCTGAGTATACACAGCCTCCTCTCCCCCTGTATACACCGGCACCCCCCAGTATATAAAAACCTCCCTCCAGTATACACAGCCTTTCACTAGTATACAAAGCCACCCCCAGTAATATATACAGCCATGATATTCACAAAAATAATAAACCTAGTACCAGACCCGGCGCTCCCCCGCAGCTCCTCGTCATCTTCTCCTACCGGTGCTAGCAGTCATGCCCTCTGTAGTATCTTGTCCTATAGAGCAGTGCAGCACAGTCAGCGCTGATGTCATTAATTTTTTATTTTTTTTTGCAATCCACTGCCCCCCACAATCTGCCGCCTGAGGCGGGGGCTGCAACCCGCCTCATGGCAGATATGCCCTGCCAGAATCACCCATCCGCTGTCCAAAACATTCAAAATCAATAGACTGGCAGCGGACATAGAATTGAGTGGATGAAATATTTATAAATGTCCTTTAAAAACGTATCCGTTTTGTTTCCTTTCCTTATTGAATCTGTTTCATTCACATCTGCAACAAAAAACTTATAGTTACACGGCAGAACACCCGATTCCTGAGCATCAGTGATGACCGCACATCAGGTGATTTGCCGACTCATAGATTTCTATTGTTGTCCGTGATCTGGAAACATGATAAAAATAGTTGGGCTATGAATTGTTTTCAACAGACCAATGATCCATTGAATATTATTGAACTGAGGAAAAAAAACACATTTAAATAAAGGGTCAGTATGCGATCATGGAGTGAACGCCAAGCGGGTGGGTAGGAGCGGTCGCACGTGTCCCATCCCAGCCTCCGCTCTTTAGAAGTAGGACATGGACCGGTGGCTGATCCACGCTCTGTCGTGGTCAGGAAGTCTCTACCATCCCTCTGGGATTATTAGCTATCATGATACCGGTCAGGGATAATAATCACCTGCAGATAGTAGATCCATTCTTCCACCAAGGACAAATAGCCGATTCTTATCCTGCCAGGATCTTGTTTACTAAATAAAATACTAAATAAAATTCATGTCTCTCGTTAAATCATTCGACACAGTGGAGAATGGTTGCTTAGCAACAAGTATATAAAAAATAGACTTGTGAGATTTCTTCTCCCTTCTTCAGTCTTATTGTTATGGTCACAAAGCTTCTCTTATCCTTGAGGGACACAATAAACCCCTTCGTCCATGTCATGAGAACAATGCGATTCATGCGCATCCTGGACGTCTTCCCTACAATGAATCGTGGTCGTCTTACGATATTTGTCATCAGTTACTGCGATGTAGATAAGTCATCGGTTCTGACTTCCTGCAATGTAGATTAGTCATCAATGGTCCTGCACACAGCGGTCATCACTGGCTTGTGCCGTATACAAGTCTTATGCTCCATTATCCTTTGCTTTTTGTAGTAGTCATTAATTTTAATCAAGTTGGACTCCTTTTCGTTTTTTTTTTTTTACTCCCACTTTCCAAAGAATATTTTCTTATTGTATCTTTTGAATGGCCCCTTTCTATGCAATACAATCCAGATCCAGGCACAGGGACTGTACCAATCTCCTTATATTTGTTAACCACTGTCTCCTCCTCTATAAAAAAAAAAAATCAACTTTTATAATTATGCTAATGAGTCTAAAGTACTTTGGGTGTTACTAGAACCCCTCTGTGCTGCAGATTCACAAGCTTTTATACCGTTTCCAGCTACACTGAGCATGTCCCCCTCCCTGGACAGAGTAACAGTCTGTGTATCCACAGCATGGAGGGGCTCTGGGGACCTCCCCAGGAGTCCTTCTGGATCATTAGCATAAAGGTTGATTTTTGAAGGCAGGAGACCATAGATAACAAAAATAAGATTTCCAGAGTCACCGCACCCGATTCATCATGATGGATTTCTGATGGTAGATTTCCTTTAATAATTTTTAAATGGCTTTTCCATAAACCACCATGAGGTGAAGTACGGATGCCAGGGTGGGGCATTTAACTTCTCTGCTTCCTGTCCCTAGAGGGCAAGGGGTCATCCTCCAGGTGGGGCCGTCATTGGGGACGCAAGGGAAAGAAAACCTGAATTCTTACCTGGCTCTTGTGTTGTTGTGGTACTTCCCATTTTGAGCCCTGCACCCGCCAGAGGAACCTGGCGTCTCCAGAAAATGGCAGCGACATCCTATGTGCAAGGAGGCCGGTCACTGGATGAAACGTTTCCCATGAGCCCCTGGAACTTGACCGTAAACCAGAAGGATCGGAGCAACGCAGGAACCGAAAGTCAGAGCCGGGTAAGTATATACTGTCCTATTTTCATATTCATGGAGAACCGGCTTTATTATTCTCTCAAATATTTCAATAATATCCATAAATAATCGACATGTGTAATAATATAAAGTAACGAGCAGGCGGTTGAGTTTCTGTTACAATTTATTGTCCGATTCTCTTAATATACAGTTTTGTTAGAATCTTTTACACTTAAAAAAAGGAATGATAAAACAAGTCCCACCATCGGGACCTAATGAATAAAGCCTTTTTTTTTTGTATCAATTATGTTAATGATGTAGGTATTCACTCCAAGTCATTTAAAACGCTTTGTACTTGACACAAAAAAATACCCTTCACGCGCACACACACACACGCGCACGGACACGCACACCCACGCATGCACAGACACGCACTAGATTTCCCCAGATTTTCACAGAAAACCTGGAACTGTCCACCAAAATATTACATGTACTGTATCTGTCCGAGCCGATGACAGTCCCACAAAAAACAAGACCGCACAATACAGGTGGCCCTGGATGTGACCTTCTGCTGGAATATGCATAAAAATATCCATGATTTCAGGAGGAGGTGGAGACAAACCAACCACGTTCCAGATTTAGAAAAAAAATGTTCTGCAAAAAAACTAAACAAAAAAAGGAAAAACCCCATAAACAGAAAAAGCACATGGATCAGGTTCTCAGACGACACCACACAATGATCACTTCTAACCTCGATTGTTTTCCCAGGGGGAAAGCTCAGATTATTTTGTGATTTGTGGAGCCACAGGGGTGATGCTGTAGCTTAAAAAAAAAAAGGGGGGTGGGGATACTTCTTATAAGAAGCAATAGTGTAAAAGCTCAAAATTATTACTTGACCACATCAACGAAGAAGGCTCCAAATTTCACTAAAATAAAACAAAAAAAAAACAAAAAAGGAAAAACCAGCAGACATAATTTAGAGGTTTATGGGGACGGGGTTCTTTCGATGCATTGCACATTAGAAGAGAAAGGGTTAAGGACAGGCTCTGCACCCCCCCTCTTCGAGGGCGTCTCTCCTAGCTCCACAGTCCGGCGTAGTTTCCGTGGAGACCCGTTGGCAAAGGACCACCAGCCACGAAGAGCTTAGTTCCGGACGAGTCGTAGCAGTGGGTGTAAACAGCGTTAGGGCAGCAGTCGATATCCGAGAAGTAGTTCCTCCACATATCGTTGTGGTTCTGAGAAGATAGAAAAAAAACCAAAATTATGTAGTGTTACCCATTCAGTTCTTTAAAGCTTCTTACAGATAATTTGGTGAAGCTACGGAATATGGTGGCGATGTATAAATAAAGATTATTATTATTATCCGCATTCCCCTGAGGATCCATACAGAAGATACAGATTCCCGGCTCTGGATATGGATTGGGTCCCCTCCTCGTACACTCACCAGCCAGCCTTTCCCGGTTGTCAGTTTCAGGATTTCTCCCTTGGAATTTGCACCATTTAAATAACTAGTGGAATCATCCAGAAACCTCTGCGCCCGGATGTCATAGAACAAGAGGGATCCCTGGCCGGTCCCTACCGTGATGATATGCTCGTAGAAGCTCACAGAGCGGATACCTGCGCACAAAACACACGACACATCACCAACACAAAGGAGCAGATCCAGCAAAAGCGTCCGAAATGCACAGCCAAACCACACAAAGGGTCAAATAAATCTAAGAGTCTCTAGTGCTCCGTTACTGTTCCCATTCATTGGCTTAGTTTATGCGAGTAGAATGTGGCGACATTTTGTTACAGTTTGTACAATGTTGGCCGCAGGTTCTAAGGGCGTTACAAAAACTCCTATGGTAAGAAACGTGCAGAAGCAGCAGGGGCTACATGTCTGTGCACAGGGAGGGTCCGCGCCATGAGCTTATAAGGAGGATCACACTTCTGCCGACCTGGCTCTTTATTTAAAGGGTTTTTCCATTAAATTTGAACCTCTAGTGATTTTTACATAATCAAGATATTTGTTTATTTACATTACAATGTTACTCAGTGTTATTGACGTTTTAGCTCCTATTAATGGCCGGTGTAATATCCCAGAGTGTGAGCGGGGACTCTCTGAGGAGACACTTCATGATCCCTCTGTGCTGTGAGATGCTGCGTGCCGACAATGTGTGTGGTTATCAGGGTCCAGGGTTATCTACACTTTCAATTACCTTGTGAACATTCACTAGTGTCTGGCACAGAGATGAGACAGATCATGGAGACCCATGAGATGCATATAACACACAATTACATTCTCAGCTCTGCTATATCTCAGCTGTGCCTCCCTCCCTCCCCTAGATAAAGATCTTATCTGCCTGTAGCTTGTAGCTTTACTCTACTTAGGATGTGTTGCTTGCTGGCAGGAAGTCAGTGTGTGTGGGTGTGAGTTCGTTCTACGATGCAGGGGTGGGGGTTGGAGTGAAGAGAGGAGTTCAGTGTCAGACAGGAGAACAATATGTCCTCCCGACCCTAAAGTCAGAAGATTTACAGTCAGATCCTGGGGCAAACAAAATTGTGTACACCAGGACTGATAGAGAAAGGTAGGTATTATAATCTGAAATGATGTATTTTTGCTGCATTTTGTAATTACAGTGAATTAGAGAATGTGTTATTTTTTTATCCTGAGTATATTTAAAAATGTTGTCCTTGTGGGAGGAATAACCCTTTAAGGGAAATCTACCGTGATAAACCAGGTGCTCTTACTCATACATCTAGGCACTGTGAAGGGGAAGAGCGCAGTGTAACAGGCTGTGAAGCTACAGCACGGGAGCATAATTTAGGGCAGCACGGTGGCTCAGTGGAATACCCCTTTAAGGGAAATCTACCATGATAAACCAGGGGCTCTTACTCATACATTCAGGCCCTATTAAGGGGAAGGGCGCAGTCTAACAGCCTGTGAAGCTACATCACGGGAGCATAATTTAGGGCAGCACGGTGGCTCAGTGTTTAGCATTACAGCCTTGTAGCGCTGGGGATCTGGGTTCAAGTCCCAGGGTCAACATCTGCAAAAAGTTTGTATGTTCTCTCCGTGTTTGCGTGGGTTTCCTCCGGGTCCTTCCAAAAATACTGGTAGGTTGTTTAGGTTGTGAGCCCCATTGGGAATAGGGACCGATTTGACAAGCTCTGTGCAGCGCTACATAATCTGTGTGCGCTATATAAAGGAATTATTATTAATTATCATTTTAAAGGTCGATTTTGGAAAGATATCCCCAATTGTGGATTCCCTTTAATAAGAACACTGAAATAACTTTCTTCCATATTTGACCCGGCGGGCTGCTACCCATAGACTCACCACTGCCTTGCTCCCTGCAGTACACGGACCTGGTGTTCTCTGGCGGCTGCCGTGGATCAAGGAAAGACACATGAGCCTGTGATCCCACAGCATAGACGGACCACTCCAGACCGTAGGCGAGACAGACGTTCTCTCTGCAGTAGGGTAACTTCGTAGACAGCAGCTGCGAGTCAGCAGAGAATGGGAAAATCAGACATAAAATCATAATTTATCATTCTTTCTTTACAGCAGCGGCACGCACAAGGCAGCAACACAGTGCTACGGAGTAAGGATCCCACCCCGGAACAGAAAGCTTCACGGATCACCTCTGTAAGTGCAGGGCTTTAACATAAAGTGACTATTGAAGCTCTCATATGTCTGGACTCCAAAGCCTTAAAGATAAAGTTTTTCCTCGTTTGCTCAGAGGAGGCGGCCACTGGCTAGTAAAGGGTTTATCTGGTTTTATTAAAGTTTATACTATGGGCTCCAGGGGGTCCAAAAAGTTATACTTACCCCTCTCTGGCACTCTGGAACAGAGACAGGTTCTCTATTGGTATAAGAGGCTCAGTGATGAAGTAGTTGCTAGGGCGCGCGCATGCTACAACACAATACAGGCCGCAGCCAGAGGTTGTAGCGCGTGGGCGCTATTGTCACCTCTGTAACAGACCATGGCCAGTGGTGACGGGTGGTGCCGAGCTTTACCAGAGAGAGGTAAGTATTACTTCTTTGTTATTTTTAGTCCCCCTGGAGCCCATAGTATAAAAATGAATAAAACCAGACAGCTCCAGTCCAGAGGAAGCACCGAAATGTCTGCCCCCACCCATGGCGCACCCATAAATTCTCTATAGAGTTGTAGGGCGCTTCACCCACAAAGCTAAATATTATGTAAAGTCCCACATAACATATAAACTTATCGTGTAATGAAGCTCACAGCACACAAGTGCCAATAAGTTTCCCATAGGGCACATCTGAAACTGGATTCTCCTAAAAACTCTTTCACCCTTGCCTCACCCCTGGTACTACAGCAATGTGAGAAAACATCATTACTCCTTTACCATCTCCCCCCCCCTTCCATACCTTGGCTAATGTGTATTCTGCTGTCCACAAGTGGAAGTATCCATCCAGGGACACGGCTCCCAGTTCCTGCACATAATCACATGTCACGTGTTACTACACAAAACATTAACGGGGTTTCATCATTTTCCTTAAAGGGATTGTCCAGGAATTCATCCCAGCTGCTCTGCGTGGTGGCTGGGACCCTTAAAGGGGGGTTTCCCAAGTTTAGAAGCGGATAGGGGATAATAAGCTGATCGTGAGCTCCTTGGACACAGAAGATTTATTTTTGCATTTCCCAGTCTTAACAGTAATATGAGCAAAAATAGAATCAAAATAGTAAAGAATAACATGAGAAAAAAATAAATAAAATACCATTTTTTAAAAATAGTTTTCCAAAGAGGAATGATAATTCCAATGTTCCCTCTCTTTGGAGGGGAGTTGTTTTTTTAATAATATTCTGATGTAATTAAACACAACAAATTATAAGTCGTAATTAAAATAAGTAGTGAAATTGATATCTCCATGGATTCTCCTGCACTGGCTTCATGTGGGTCAGTGACATGATGATGGGGGTGGGGGGTGTTAGCCTGGGTGCAGTAGTCTTCTCTGCCACATTTTACTAGACAGCTAAGGTAGGTAGCTTCTTGGTCATGCTTGGCTCCACCTGCAAGTCTCCCCATACTAAAGGAGACCATAGGAGACATGGCTCAACCAATCACTGACAGAGGTGGGTCACTGCTACCCCCAGCTAAAACACAAAGCAGCTCAAGAATACAACCTCCGGCTACAACCGTGTAATATGAAGCTTTTTTTTGTCTCCATAGTCCTGCTGCTACTAACATCCACTAAGGTATGATGCATCGGATCTACAGGGCCGCTACATAACACTGTCTGCAACCTCGTAGACAAAGTCAAAACTCATGACAGATTCCCTTTAACATATGTTACATTGGGTGTCTTTTGGCATAATCAATTACCTACTCCCAAGTATTTATGTTACAGAGAGTATTTATGATAAAGAGAAGCTGGGATGTGAGTAATAGCCTGTGCCATGCTGATTTGATAAATGCCTTTGTCAAGATTCTGAATCATTTCAGTACTTTATACAAGTTTATTTTACATTACCTGGCTCCCCTGTTGACAAAGACATTTTTAAAATCAGCATCAATCCAGTATAGGCTACTGGGGCCTGTCATAAGCTACAAATGACATTCCTGGTGACAGTTTCACTTTAAGTTTGCCCCTTGTGTGCCAGGTAATTAATCATTATGATGTGGCTGCAAATTATGAACATGTACAGGTCCTTATTTCCAGCTTGTTTTATAAACAGTAACTGCCCGTACAGGATTGAGAAAATACGATCCAGCATTGCAAGTCCTCCGAGGTCATAGGTTGTGTTGGCGGTGATGGGGTCAAGGTGTGTTGGAATCTGCATTAATGCAAATGTTAACCATCAGCATCTATCACGATAAACCAGGGACATTACTCATAGATCCAGGCACCGCAGCTGTGGTATCTTCTTATGTCTCCTTACTACTTAAAACAACTTTAATAATTATGCTAATCAGCCATAAAGGCTCTTGGGGCATTACCAGAGCCCCTCCATGCTGTGGTTCACAGGCCGTTACACTGTCTTATCCTCTAAAAATCAACCTTTACAATATTGCAAATTAGCCAGAACAGCTCTGGGGGTGTTACTAGACCCCCTGCATGCTGCAGCTTCACAGGCTGTTACACTTTGCAGGAGCATTTCCCCCTCAGAGTGTGTGAGATTACAGAGGGATTGGGGAGTCCCAAGGGAGCAGGGGGAGGAATAACAACCTGTGAATGCTACAACACGTAGAGGCTATGCTAACACTCCCAGAAGCCTTCAGGGTAAATTTGCATAACTTTAAAGTTGATTTTAGAAGGAAGGAGGCCATGGATAGCAAATATAAGAAATTACCACAGTTCGGTTCCTGGGTCTATGAGTAATTTTTATATTTATCCATGCTTGATATTGATGGTAGATTTTCCTTAAAGTGTTTATACAGTAATCAATAGTAAGGATGAAAGGTTTCCCTGTTCTCTGGCTTTATAAGGAAGTCTGAACCATAAGGTCTAATGACCATTAGTCCCTCAGATCATGAAGGTAACGGAATAGGACGAGTCCCTACAAAGGGCATTGGAAGAAGAGATGAGACATGGCAGACATTACCTTCTTCCTGCTATTGAATGCCAGGGCCCGGACCTTGCAGTTTGAGGAGTTGCTGCTCTCTTTAGGGATGTCCTTTAATGCTTTGTGGTATATATGAGCATAGACCGGCACCCGGGAGTGGCATTTATTCAGCACCTCGTCATTGATCTCCCACAGGGCCATCGAGCCGTCACGGGAGCCTGGAACAAAACACAAATTTAGACCGACATGGAAGTTTGTAGTCTATTTTACAGTGTAACTATAAATCATTCCCATTCTACAAACATCTATTAGTTCACACCACTTTTGTGTATACGTTGAGCATATATGTCGGGAGAGCACCAACTATCAGATGGAGGCAACAACTATCCCACTATACACCCTGTCCGTCAGAAAACCGCAGGATGGAAAGACGTAGGTATCCGGGTGGGGCGTTTACATGGGTCCTCCCTGGATTGTCCATTACAGGGGGCACAGGGAGCTTCCGGCTGGCAGCTCCCTGTGCGTGGCTTCTGTGCCCCTGTAAAAAAACAGGGGCGCCGGAGGAGGCAAGTACATGTTTATTATGTTTAACTAGCCCACCCCAGCCCGGCCCTCAGTAATTTTTAACAGCCGGATAACCCCTTTAAACTGTAAGTAAAACACAGATACAATACATTGTAGTACAGAAGTACTACAGTTTATTGTATGTGGGATCAAGGATCCCCAGTGCCCTCTAATGGAACAGTAAAAATTAAAAAAAAGTATTAAATTACAGATTATGGCATAGGCAGGAGATGGAATCTACCATCACATCGACTTCTCATGGTAGGTTTCCTTTAAACATACCAGTTTAAAGGGGGTCGTCGGCAGTTTAGAGGATACAAAAGCTGCAGACAGTTCTATGTGTTGGCCCTAGAAATCTGTGTAACCATGTGTGTGTGTGGTTAGTAGCAGCAGAACTGTGCAGAATGGATTTACTGTATAGTTCAGGTTTGTAGCTGGACTTGCTGCACTGGGGAAGCATTCTTTCACTAGTGTGATATCAGCATTCAAACCGTTCTCTAGCCCCTCGGATCTGCTGCAATATCTTACCAGTCACAGTCCAGCTGCTACTAACAACTTACACATAGAGGTCTCTAGGGACAACACCCAACACTGGCGGCAACTTTGTAAAACCTGCTGGTAGACTTTAAGAACAAGTCTACTTTGTGCTGAGAACTTAAATGGCTGTCCAGTGACAAAACATTGAACCCTATACTGTCCAGTGTGGGTCTCAGGGATAGGACCCCTACAGGACACGAGTGCGCTGGTCCGTGGCACTCCAGATGAATAGAGAGTCAACTGCGCATGACTGCTTCATTTTTTAATTGTGTAATGGGGGTACATGATCATGATCGGCAGGCGTCCCATCACTGAGACCCCCACCGATCAGCAAGGTAGCCCCTATCCCCTGGCTCTGGGCTAATTGGTTTTAGCTGCACAACACCTTTAACATATGACTTGACCTTCATGCAACTCACCTGACACGACCAAGGTGTCACTAATCCACGCAATAGAGAAGATCCAGTCATTGTGACCCTCCTATAAGAAAGAAAACATAGTCAGGGCAACTCAGGCAAGATGTGCAGAAGTTACAGATAGTGGGATCTGATCCCCGTGTGACCATACTGCTCTGGCAGACTCATCAGTGACTGACCCTGAATGGTAAATCTTATGTGGTTTAGGACTACTGTATACATTGTCCCATCTCCTCTCCTGTCCGCCCAGAACAGCCGCTACACATGTGTTTAGATCGACCACTGGCCGGGGCTGTATCGATATACTAGGAGTATCCTATGGATTTCCCTTGGACCTGTACCCTAAAGCAGCTGGGATAAGTCCGCAAGCAGTCCTTGGATAATCAGACACACGGACAGATCATGAAATGAGACAGTTTTGCCCCCCAGGCCATATGTTTGCCATGTGCTGTATAATACAACATGCTCCCTCTAGTGGTGGTTGCGGGAAGATAAAATTTTAGCATTTTAGCATTGACTGTTTCATTCTGCTCCAAATATTTCCTTAATATATTATACAAAGTTTCTTGTGCCTTTGTGGATCTCTCTAAAGTTTCTTGTGGTCACTTTTTGATACTTTTCAACAAGATATATATTTGCAGAGATACTTGTTGAAAAGTATCAAAAAGTGACCACAAGAAACTTTAGAGCAGCGGTTCTCAACCTTTGTAATGCTGTGACCCCGCAATACAGTTACTCACGTTGCAGTGACCCCAAACCATGCGATTTGCAGTAAAAACACAGTAAAATCACAGCTCAAAAGGCTTTAGGCGACCCCTGTGTTTTGGTTGTTCAACCCCTGCTGGGGTCACGACCCACAGGTTGAGAACCACTGCTTTAGAGAGATCCAAGGAGGCACAAAAAACATCATAAAATATATTAAGGAAATATTCAGCGCTGAATTATAGATCTATTTACATCATTTTATTTTATAGCTTGCACCAAAGTAAAATAAAGCACAGCTCACATCTCCCACACAGACCGGATCCAGGGTGGGCAGGCGATACACCGCCAGGCTGTTGGGGTTATCCCCTCCGGTGGCCAGCAATGTCCGGGACGGGTTGATTTCGATGGCGTGGATTCCACAGCTCTGCGGAGTCGTATTCACCGGCTCACGATCTTTCAAGATGGGGATCTTCGTGATCTGTCCCGTCTGTACATCCACCACAAATAACTGAGGAGATGGAAAAAAAATTACACACAAATGTAGGAGGGGGTGGTAGTGGGTTATTATTTAGCAAAAAGTTATTCAGTTCAATATTAATATATTTTATATTAATCCCTTCCAGCTATTGGAAGTTACTGTATCTGTGCATTGTATGAAAAAGTTACCACCCTCTGGGCTAATTAAAGGACACCTGTCAGCTTAAACAACAAACCTAACCTAAAGATACCCTGTAAATGCTCTCCCTATCGCATTTCCATCAATGCTAAACGTCACATAACTGGCTGTAGTGAAACTAATTACTGCACCTTAATCCTGTGACAAACAGGATGATAAGCTACAGACAGGGAAGTGGCACAGCCGTCCAGGGTATTCCTGAGGGGCTGTCTGGGCATTACCCTCTCTCCTACTGGTTCCTTTGCCGCTGCCAGCGATACGGCCTCCAACGCACAAGCGTGGCTTACTGCCGGCAGTCAAGTTGCTCTCCTTAATCCCTATAGATCCAGAAGTCACGTGACCGCCAAGTCTATAGAGCTGGTTCTACTCCTCATCGCAGACCCGATAGACAACACCTATTTACATAGGGACTGCTCTGACCACTGACCTCTGGTGAAGCTCTCTGGATGCTTTATCTTTATATATTTATTTTACTATATAATATATTTGATTTATTTTACTCCCAGGCTGCAATGACCAGCTGTAAGGTGTCTGTAATGAAGCTTTATTGATCATCCTTGGTCCCATAAGAGAATTTTGTATATTCAATTGTCTCTGGGACAAAACATAACTTTGTCTGGAGCTACAATTATAAAATACACCAGTTCTGACTTGCATACAAATTCAACTTAAATACAAACCTAAAGAACCTATCCTGTATGAAACACAGGGACTGCCTGTACTCCTTTGCCCATTTTTGAGGATTATTGTTAGCAGGAGAAGCATGCAGTATCCAGAAACTCCAAACACACAGGCCAAGGCCATGTTGGATTAAAATTGCAAGCCATTTATTTATTTGGGGGGTATTTTTAACCTTTCCTTTTTGGTGGTCAGGGTTACAGCTGGATACTGCTGGTGGCCCAGTGCGCAGGAAGGAGAGAAGCATGTGGTTTTATAAGCATGACACTTTTTTGACGGGACAAATTGGCCCATAATGAGAACTCTGCAGGGGGGGGGGGGGTCTGTGCACGTGTCCAAGATTAGAGAGCATGCTCCTCTAAATATAGAGGCAGTAACATAGGGCGCCCGTCAGTTGTAAGAAGTTGAGAGCCATGACACAATCTTACCGTGTTGCATTTAGTTCCACAAACAACTTGGCGATGGTTCAGCCATTGCGATGCAAACACTTTATTTAGGGTCCCAAGTTGAAACTCCTTCTCCTTTAAGATGCCCGGAAGTGTTTGAGCAGCGCAGCCACGTAATAGGCAGTGGTAACTGGGATCATCCTGCGCCTTCAGCTCCCTCGTCTTCAGATAATACACCATAGACCTCTTCTCTGGAGGAAGCCGCCTCCGCTTCTGAGTGGCATGGTCCCAATCGGCCTAAAAAGTGGCAGATAACAGCAGGTTAAGCACAATGTAATTTAATAAAGGGGAGCAGTTGGCACACTAGTTGTGGGTAGCTTCACTGCAAAGTGTCAGCGCAGCCACTACCGGCTGTGTGCTACACATGACTACAGCGCATGCGCTACAGCTCCCAAGAGCTCTGCAGGAGAGCGCCCTGCGTGATGGTCACAGGAGCGACCGAGCCTCATTTGGATAATTTTAAAATTGTTTTTTCAGCAAAATTGCTATTTTCTCTGCCTGAGTCCTGACTCTACATAACAGGAATTTAAATGCACGTTTGTTTGTTCTCTGCGTTTCTAATTGCCATGGTATAAGAGCTATAGGTGTAAGAAATGTGCCCCCTCCTGTCAAGTGAAGGATGGAGACAGAGCCGACCTTTTCAGAAATACATGCCCCAGTACATTTTATCGCTTATTAAAAAAAAAACTTTACTGGGAAAAATGACAAATAGAACTAATTTTTTACCTTAGACATTTGTCTCCAATTCAATAAACATATAATAAAGGCTACATTCAAATGAAAGTGTGCCGTAGCCTGGGCGAGCACACTGGAGAGGAGGAGGGACCTGTCCTATATTTCTCCGTGCATGCTCAGTGCACACGTTCCTGTAAATGAGCCCTAAAAAGCAATTGTGAGGGTGCAGTCACACGTCGCGTTTACTGCATGCGTTTAAAACCGCATTGGAATAGCTGAAGAGTGATTTGCCTAATTAAACAGCTCTTAACACTTGTGTTTACAAAACCGTGATGCGTTAACAACCGCGATGCGTTAACAGCTGTTTAATTAGGCAAATCTCCCTTTAGCTGTAGCAATGCGTTTTTAAACGCATGCAGTAAACGCGACGTGTGACCGCACCCTCAGGAAGATTTGGGATACTAAACCACGCACACATCTGGTGTAGGTCCCCTGTGCCCGCTATTAAAATAAAAAACATTTATATTTACCTCTTATGGTGCTCCCTTCCCTCCCGTGAAGCCGGTGTACTACACCTCTGCTACACTGCGCATGCACGGTTGTTACAGGGCCTGCACAACAAACCCGGCGTGTAGTGCTCCTGCTTCCTTAGAGCACTGCACAGAAGCGGGGAGCACCGTGGGGTCCATGTGACATCTACACAGATTAACACAATATTAAAACTGTGGGGGAAAAGTATCAGGATTTAAAACTGGCGAATACTGGAATAATGGCAAAGCCTCCGTTACCCTTCACTCCAACTCCATGCCACGTGGACGTGGAGGGGTGTATAGGGGGTACGAATCCTCTGGCAGAGAAGGTCGCCACAGGGTGGTCTTTACCAGTCTGTTCACTCGCTACAGCCAGTGACCATCCAAGTCTAAATGGTTGCTGGTAATAAACTCTACACCAGACAAGGCCTGGAACATCAGGAGGCAAAGTTTTCTCATATGTCGGCATATGATGAGTCTCCCCCTTGTGCAGGAGCACTTTCCCCTGATAGATATATATATATATGAATTAAGAGGTTTGTTCAGGGCGCAATGTTTCTAAGTGCTGCCCTAATCATCAGGACAGTATTGGGGCAGCCACATAACCAAATCAATGGCCTATTGTGCACCACAATGGGTATATCCCGTGGGTATAATTGAAAGTCATTTATAACTGTATTTGGTTATATAATAGGTGTCAAAGTACCGTCCACTTCATGCCAAGTATCAAGGTTTCCCAGAAGGACTTTGCCCTATATCACTGCGTCTGCCAGCTTATCGTCTTCCCATAGTGCATCCTGGTGCCATCTCTTTAACCAGGTACATGACATCCACATCATGTGCAAGAACAGATGATGGATCAGACCAGGTCACCTTCTTCCATCCCACCCCCGGTCTCATGTCATGCTCTCACCCCTCACAGAACAGATCCATGTGTGTAATCCAATGCCGAACCGTGTATCATCCATTATTGCAGATCCGAAAAAAAAAAAAAAAAACAGCACATGATGATACTAGCTCATCCCCAACCTCCTTAAGGGTCATGATTGTGTTACTTATAAACTGATCTGCTAATACAGAATGCACACGAATAACACCTGGGTGTCATCCATATTTTTTGCATTCCCATAGACCTCTATGGAAAGGCTAAAGCCGTAAGCACGAGCAGGACTAGAACCTGTAGAATTTTCTACATCCTCCGTAGAAATGAATGCGCATCTCATGACGCTGAGCCGTGGACGGACACATTAGTAGACACATTCACTTCTGTCTTGTCTGACTGATATTCCGAAGACTGTCGCTTTATCAGGCGCTGGGACATGGCAACGGGTGGGCTTACTGGGCCGGACCCTGCAAGAGCAGAGCCTCCGTGCCCCTGTAAACAAACAGGGGCATGTCCCAGAAAGAGCACCGGTCAAAGTGAGGACAAGTTTTTTTTTCATGCAGCCCACCCACAGCCACCATTTTTTTTTTTTACGTTGTTCTTATCTTTGTTCTATGGGTCACCACGGTTACGTAGCTTTTTTTTACGGTTGACTTCTTTTGCAGAACACAGAACTCATTTGGTGAGAAATTTACTTGTTTTGCATTATCATGTCCTAACATTTTTTTTTTTTTGTATACGAATTTGTTTTAGGGCTTTTTTTTTTTTTTTGCAGGACAAGCTGTACTTTATTAGTATGTTACTTTTTGATCAATTTTCATAAGGGTTGATATGAAAATATAATGTGTGTGTTTTTAAAAAAAAACAAAACAAAACAAAAACAGTGTTTACCGTACGGGTTCACTAACAGTTTTATTTTATTGTAGGGGATGTTACGGACATGGCGACACCCAATATGTAGTGTTTTCACTTTTTGAATGTGAAATTTGATTTTCAATCTGATGGGGCATTTCATTTAAAAAAAAAAAAAAAAATTAAAAATTAAACTTGCACAGACTGACAGGAGCACTGTTAGATCTAGCAGGCATCTACTGTAGGATGGATGGCGACCAGCCTGGTAAGTAGCCGCTATTGCCCTATAGATGCTACGGTCATGTTGACTGCAGCATCTATAGGGTTAAACAGCCAGGGTCGCAGCTGTCACACAGTCGGTCTCTCGCAGCAATTGCAGAGGCTCCGCATCCGAGCCCGGGCAATCGTGAAGATGTACATGTATGTCCTAAAGTGATGTGGGGTTAAATATGTCAAACCTACATTTTACCATCAAGATCAATACTTATAGACACTTACTCATAGATCCCGGCACCGTGACAATGATAATAATCTTACATTTCTGATCTATGACCTCCTCCCTTCTAAATTCAACTTCTAAAATTATGCTAATGAGCCAAAGGGCTCCGGGGATGTGACCAGAGTTCCGCTGCGTGTAGCTTCACAAGCTGTTACACTGTTACCCCTCAGATTTGGTGAAGACTCCCAGAGCCCTTCCCGTAGTTGATTTTTAAGGAGACAAGGATAAGAAATATAACATTACTACAGTCACGGTGCTGCTGGTTTATCATGATGGATTTTCATGGTAGATTTCCTTATGGGGTGCCGTTATCACCTGTTTTATCCAACTTTTTAGACTTTTTTTTCCTTCTCCTCTCCACGTACCAACTATCGGACAACGGGAAGAACCCAATGAGCCGACTAAAGAAGAAGTTTTCTTGTGTTGGTTTACCAGGTCCTTAGCCATTCCTAGTCTAGTTTGCAGCGCCATGTGCGTCCTGTGAAGCTGCACGTGTTGTGTGCACGTAACCCTGTGCTGGACTGGACCAGGTCCGCCTGCTCTGGCCCACACCTATGACCCCGGGAGGTCCATCCTTACACGACTTTAGCACCGTATAAAGAGCCGGCAGAAGATCGCTGTGATCCTAAGGCCACGTTCACACACAGCGTTTGGAAACGCAATCTAAAGGTCCAGCCCGATGTCACATTGCGTTACCTACACGATTACTAGACACAATGTTACCTCAATGGCTGATCTGTGGGGTCATGGCAGCCCAACACTTCAGGTGTGAACACGGCCTTACCCTGGCCATACCTCACACATCACCTGCTGCTGCCCATAGTGTCAGCTCTGTCCTGGCAGCTGTCAGGGCTGAGGCCTCCAAGACACCCCAATTACTGAGCTGTACCCCAACTCCTACCGCCCCCTTCCTGTCACTCCGTGAATTACACGGCGGCGCCGCCGGCCTGTCACCTACCTGCTCCCCGGCGCCCGCCGCCGCTTTCCTCTTCCTGCTAACTGCTCTCCGGGTCATGCTCTCGCCCGCAGAGCCCCCGCGCCCGCATGGAGAGGGCCCGGACGCCCGGATATCTCATATAACGGGAGGAGGAACCGAGCGCAGCACAGAGGACGTCCAGCAAATCCCAGCGACCACCGCGGTGACCTCTCACCCCCAACAGCGTAGTGACGTCACCGCACGCCGCTCACTAAAACCACGCCCCCCCGTCGCCAGGCAGCGGAGAGCGAGCGGCGGCGGCGGCGGCGGTCGGGGGCGCGGTGCGCGCGCCCGTGCGTGAGGAGAAGAAGAGTCTGAGGAGATTGTGAGTCCCCCCCTTCCGTCTACGCCTCGTGAAGACGGGTCCAGATTCAGGAAAAATCTAGAAAAAAAAAAAAAACTGGATGCAGAATAAAACCTTTAACTATATTTCTAGGTGGGTAACCAGGGCTCAGGAATATGGAAACTGAGGAGAAACTGGAAGCGGCACAAAATCTGTCAGGCGCAGTTCACACTACCGTCTACCGTCAGCTTTTTCCTTAAAATAGAAGCATTGAAAAAGTCATTAAACAACTGACACCACCCACAGCTCCGGGCACCGAAGTATACAAAAAAGTTATTGGCGCCAAAATTAAAAAAAAAAAATGTGTACAGGAGGTTTTAATTTTTGTAAATGTATGAAAACATAATAAAACCTGTATAAATCAGGTATCCCCATGATCGCACCGACCCAAAGAATAAATCAGACCTGTCATTTGGGGCGTAAAATCCAAGCCCACAAGAAAACGGATGCAAATGTGTTTTTTCACCAATTTCACTGCATTTGGAATTTGGCATTTTTTCCCTGCATCCCAGTACCCCGTTCAAACCCTGTTTAACCCTTTCAGGACCTGGCCCTTTTGTGTTTTTTCATTTTAATTTTTTACTCCCCATGATCAAAAATCCATAACACCACAGCGTGGCTTACTGCCGGCAGTCAAGTTTGCTCCCCTTAACCGCCTTAATCCAAAAAAAAAAGATAAAAAAAAAACAAAAGACAACTAAACCAAAAGAATAAAAAAACTAAAAATGAAGTCACGTACCGCCAGTAATTTGGGGTGTGGAAACACTTGTTGTTGTTGTGCTGGACGCTGGTGGTCGCCCATCAACGGGTTGAGTGAGAGGGGTGGTTGAAGTTTTTAGGTCTATAGAGCTGGTTCTACTCCTCATCGCAGACCCGATAGAACAACACCTATTTAACAAGGGACATTTGGTGGTTTCTGACCATGACTCTGGTGAGCTCTCTGATGCTTTATCTTATATATTTATTTACTATATAATATTTGATTTATTTTACTCCAGGCTGCAATACCAGCTGTAAGGTGTCTGTAATGAAGCTTTATTGATCATCCTTGGTCCCATAAGAGAATTTGTATATTCAATTGTCTCTGGGACAAAACAATAACTTTGTCTGGAGCTACAATTATAAAATACACCAGTTCTGACTTGCATACAAATTCAACTTTAAATACAAACCTAAAGAACCTATCTTGGTATGCAACACAGGGGACTGCCTTGTACTCCTTTGCCCATTTTGAGGATTATTGTTAGCAGGGAGAAGCATGCAGTATCCAGAAACTCCAACACACGGCCAAGGCCATGTTGGATAAATTGCAAGCCATTTATTATTTGGGGGGTATTGTTTAACCTTTCCTTTTGGTGGTCAGGGTTACAGCTGGATACTGTGCTGGCCCAGTGCGCCAGAAAGGAGAGAAGCATGTGGTTTTATAAGCATGACACTTTTTTGACGGGACAAATTGGCCCATAATGGAGTAACTCTGCAGGGGGGGGGGGGTCTGTGCACGTGTCCAAGATTAGAGAGCATGCTCCTCTAAATATAGAGGCATAACATAGGGCGCCCGTCAGTTGTAAGAAGTTGAGAGCCATGACACAATCTTACCGTGTTTGCATTTAGTTCCACAACAACTTGGCGATGGTTCAGCCAGTGCGATGCAAACATTATTAGGGTCCAAGTTGAAACTCCTCTCCTTTACGAGTCCAGGAAGTGTTTGAGCAGGCGCACCACGTAATAGGCAGTGGTAACTGGGATCATCCTGCGCCTTTCAGCTCCCTCTCTTCAGATAATACACCATAGACCTCTTCGCTGGAGAGAAGCCTCCGTCTAGGGTGCATGGTCCCAATCGGCCTAAAAAGGGCAGAAACAGCAGGTTAAGCACAAGTTTATTTAATAATGGGGAGCAGTTGCACACTAGTTGTGGGTAGCTCACTGCGAAATGTCAGCGCAGGCACACCGGCTGTGTGCTACACATGACTAACAGTGCGTGCGCTACAGCTCCAAGAGCTCTGGCGGGAGAGCGCCCTACGTGATGGTCACAGGAGCGACCGAGCCTCATTTGGATAATTTTGAAAATGTTTTTTCAGCAAAATCGCTATTTTCTCTGCCTGAGTCCTGACTCTACATAACAGGAATTTAAATTGCACGTTTGTTTGTTCTCGCGTTTCTAATTGCCAGGTATATGAGCTATAGGTGTAAGAAATGTGCCCCCCCTGTCAAGTGAAGGATGGAGACAGAGCCGACCTTTCAGAAATACATGCCCCAGTACATGTTTATCGCTTATTAAAAAAAAACTTACTGGGAAAAATGACAAATAGAACTAATTTTTACCTTAGACATTGTCTCCAATCAATAAACATATAATAAAGGCTACATTCAAATGAAAGTGTGCCGTAGCGCGGGCGAGCACACTGGAGGAGGAGGAGGGACCTGTCCTATTTTCTCCGTGCATGCTCAGTGCACACGTTCCTGTAAATGAGCCCTAAAAGCAATTGTGAGGGTGCAGTCACACGTCGCGTTTACTGCATGCGTTTAAAACCGCATTGGAATCGCTGAAGAGTGATTTGCCTAATTAAACAGCTCTTAACACTTGTGTTTACAAAACCGTGATTGCGTTACAACCGGATGCGTTAACAGCTGTTTAATTAGGCAAACATCTCCCCTTTAGCTTGTAGCATGCGTTTTTAACGCATGCAGTTAACGCGACGTGTGACGCACCCTCAGGAAGATTTTGGGATCTAAACCCGCACACATCTGGTGTAGGTCCCTGTGCCCGCTATTAATAAAAAAAAACATTTATATTACCTCTATGGTGCTCCCTTCCCTCCCGTGAAGCGTGTACTACACCTCTGCTACACTGCGCATGCGGTTGTTACAGGGCCTGCACAACAAAACCGGCGTGTAGTGCTCTCTGCTTCCTAGAGCACTGCACAGAAGCGGGGAGCCCGTGGGGTCCATGTGACATCTACACAGATAACACAATATTAAAACTGTGGGGAAAAAAGTATCAGGATATAAACTGGCGAATACTGGAATAATGGCAAAGCCTCCGTTCCTTCACTCCAACTCATGCCACTGGACGTGGAGGGGTGTATAGGGGGTACGAATCCTTGGCAGAGTAGGTCGCCACAGGTGGTCTTACACGTCTGTTCACTCGCTACAACCAGTGACATCCAAGTCTAAATGGTTGCTGGTAATAAAACTCTACACCAGACAAGGCCTGGAACATCAAGGCAAAGTTTTCTCATATGTCGGCATATGATAGTCTCCCCTTGTGCAGGAGCACTTTCCCTGATAGATATATATATATATGAATTAGAGGTTTGTTCAGGGCGCAATGTTTCTAAGTGCTGCCACTAATCATCAGGACAGTATTGGGGCGCCACATACCAAATCAACTGGCCTATGGTTGCACCACAATGGGTATATCCCGTGGCGTATAATTGAAAGTCATTTATACTTTATTTGGTATATATAAGGTGTCAAAGTACGTCCACTTCATGCCAAGTATCAAGGTTTCCAGAAGGACTTTGTCTCTATATCACCTGCGTCTCCAGCTTATCGTCTTCCCATAGTGCATCCTGGTGCCATCTCTTTAACCAGGTACATGACATCCACATCATGTGCAAGACAGATGAGGAATCAGACCAGGGCACCTTCTTCCATTCCCACCCCCGGTCTCATGTCATGCTCCACCCCTCACGAACAAGTCCATGTGTGTAATCCAATGCCGAACCGTGTGTATCATCCATTATTGCAGATCCGAAAAAAAAAAAAAAAACAGCACATGATGATTACTAGCTCATCCCAACCGCCTAAAGGGTCACTGATTGTGTCTTATAAACTGATCTGCTAATACAGAATGCACACGAATAAACACCTGGGTGTCATCCATATTTTGTTGCATTCCCATAGCCCTCTATGGAAAGGATAAAGCCGTAAGCACGAGCAGGACTAGAACCTGTAGAATTTTCTACATCTCCGTTAGAATGAATGCGCATCTCATGACGCTGAGCCGTGGCGAACACTGTAGTAGACACATTCACTTCTGTCTTGTCGACTGATATTCCGAAGACTGCGCTTTATCAGGCGCTGGGAAATGGGCAACGGGTGGGCTTACTGGGCCTGCCCTGCAAGAGCAGAAGCCTCCGTGCCCCTGTAAACAAACAGGGCATGTCCCAGAAAGAGCACGGTCAAAGTGAGGACACAGTTTTTTTTCATGCAGCCCACCACAGGCCACCATTTTTTTTTTTACGTTGTTCTTATCTTGTTCTATGGGTCACCACAGTTACGTAGCTTTTTTTTTACGGTGACTTCTTTTGCAGAACACAGAATCATTTGGTGAGAAATTTACTTGTTTGCATTATCATGTCCTAACATTTTTTTTTTTTTTGTTTTTGTATCAATTTGTTTTAGGGCTTTTTTTTTTTTTGGGCAGGACAAGCTGTACTTTATTAGTATGTACTTTTTGATCAATTTTCATAAGGGTTGATATGAAAATATAATGTGTGTGTTTTTAAAAAAAACAAAACAAAACAAAAACAGTGTTACCGTACGGGTTCACTAACAGTTTTTATTTTATTGTAGGGGATGTTACGGACATGGCGACACCCAATATGTAGGTTTTCACTTTTGAATGTGAAATTTGATTTTCAATATGATGGGGCATTTCTTTAAAAAAAAAAAAAAATTAAAAATTAAACTTGCACAGACTGACAGGAGCACTGTTAGATCTAGCAGGCATCTACTGTAGGATGATGGCGACCAGCCTGGTAAGTAGCCACTATTGCCCTATAGATGCTGCGGTCAACATGACCGTAGCATCTATAGGGTTAAACAGCCAGGGTCGCAGCTGTCACACAGTCGGTCTCTCCCAGCAATTGCAGAGGCTCCGCATCCGAGCCCGGGCAATCGTGAAGATGTACATGTAGTCCTAAAGTGGAGGGGGTTAAATATGTCAACCTACATTTACCATCAAGACAATACTTATAGACACTTACTCATAGATCCCGGCAACGTGACAATGATAATAATCTTATATTTCTGATGTATACCTCCTACCCTTCAAATTCACTTCTAAAATTATGCTAATGAGCCAAAGGGCTCCGGGGATGTGACCAGAGTTCCGCTGCGTGTAGCTTCACAAGCTGTTCACTGTACCCCTCAGATTTGGTGAAGACTCCCAGAGCCCTTCCCGTAGTTGATTTTAAGGAGACAAGGATAAGAAATATAACATACTACAGTCACGGTGCTGCTGGTTTATCATGATGGATTTTCATGTTATTTCCTTATGGGGTGCCGTTATCACCTTGTTTATACAACTTTTAGACTTTTTTTTCCTTCTCCTCTCCACGTACCAACTATCGGACAACGGAAGAACCCAATGAGCCGACTAAAGAAGAAGTTTCTTGTGTTGGTTTACCAGTCCTTAGCCATTCTACGTCTAGTTTGCAGCAGCCATGTGCGTCCTGTGAAGCTGCACGTGTTGTTGCACGTAACCCTGTGCTGGACGGACCAGGTCCGCCTGCTCTGCCCACACCTATGACCCCGGGAGGTCCATCCTTACACGACTTTAGCACCAGTATAAAGAGCCGGCAGAAGAGCAGCGTTGATCCTAAGGCCACGTCACACACAGCGTTTGAAACGCAATCTAAGGTCCAGCCCGATGTCACATTGCGTTACCTACACGATCACTAGGCACAATGTTAACCTCAATGGGACTTGTCTGTGGGGTCAATGGCAGCCCAACACTTAAGGTTGAACACGGCCTTACCCTGGCCATACCTCACACATCACCTGCTGCTGCCCATAGTGTCAGCTCTGTCCTGGCCGCTGTCAGGGCTGAGCCTCCAACACCCCAATTACTGAGCTGTACCCCAACTCCTACCGCCCCCTTCCTGTGCACTCCGTGGAATTACACGGCGGCGCCGCCGGCCTGTCACCTACCTGCTCCCGCGACCGCCGCCGCTTTCCTCTTCCTGCTAATGCTCTCCGGGTCATGCTCTCGCCGCAGAGCCCCGCGCCCGCATGGAGAGGGCCGGACGCCCGGATATCTCATATAACCGGGAGGAGGGAACCGGAGCGCAGCACAGAGGAGTCCAGCAAATCCCCAGCGACCACCGCGGTGACCTCTCACCCCCAACAGCGGTGACGTCACCGCACGCGCTCACTAAAACCACTCCCCCCGTCCGCCGGCAGCGGAGAGCAGCGGCGGCGGCGGCGGGCGTGTCGGGGGCGCGGTGTGCGCGCGCCGTGCGTGAGGAGAAGAAGAGTCTGAGGAGGAATGTGAGTCCCCCCCATTCGTCTACGCCTTCGTGAAGACGGGTCACAGATTAGGAAAAATCTAGAAAAAAAAAAAAAAACTGGATGCAGATAAAACCTTTAACTAGATTCTAGGTGGGTAACCAGGGCTCAGGAATATGGAAACTGAGGAGAACTGGAAGCGGCACAAAATCTGTCAGGCGCAGTTCACCTACCGTCTACCGTCAGCTTTTTCCTAAAATAGAAGCATTGAAAAAGTCATTAAACAACTGACACCACCCACAGCTCGGCACCGAAGTATACAAAAAGTTATTGGCGCCAAAATTAAAAAAAAAATGTGTACAGGAGTTTTAATTTTTGTAAATGTATGAAAACATAATAAACCTGTATAAAGCAGGTATCCCCATGATCGCACCGACCACAAATAATAAATCAACCTGTCATTTGGGCGTAAAATCCAAGCCCACAAGGAAAACGGATGCAAAATGTGTTTTTCACCAATTCACTGCATTTGAATTGGCATTTTTTTCCTGCATCCCTTACCCCGTTCAAACCCTGTTTAACCCTTTCAGGACCTGGCCCTTGTTTGTGTTTTTCATTTTAATTTTTTACTCACCATGATCAAAAATCATAACTTTTTTATTTTTCACATGTACAGAGCTGTGTGACGGCTTATTTTCTTTGCGTAACAAATTGCACTTCATAGTTGATGGTATTGAATATTCCCGTCCGTTGTACTAGGAAGCGGGAAAAAATTCCCATGCAGTGAAATTGGTAAAAAAACGCATTTGTGCCGTCTTCTTGTGGGCTTGGATCTTAACGGATTTCACTGAGAGCCCCAAATTACATGTCTACTTATTCTTGGGTCGGTGTGATTACAGGGATACCAAATTTATATAGGTTTTATAATGTTTCATACATTTAAAAAAATTAAAACCTCCTGTACAAAATTTTTTTGGGGGATTTTGCCATCTTCTGGCGTAATAACTTTTTTATACATTGGTGTACTGAGCTGTGGGTGGCGTCATTTTTGCGGATTTTTGTACGTTACAATGTTCTAATTAGGACTGTTCGACCTTGTGATCACTTTTTAAGAATTTTTTAAATTTTTTAAATGAACAAAAAAAGTGCCATTTTCGACTTTGGACGCGATTTCCGCTACTGATTAACGCAGTGAAAAACCGTTATCATATTTTGATAGATCGGGCATTTTCGGACGGGCGATACCTAATGTGTTTATGATTTTACTGTTTATTTATTTTATATCAGTTTCTAGGGAAAGGGGGGTGTTTATGAGTTTTTAGGTTTTTTATTTATAATTTTTTTTAGCTGGTAACTTTAACCCTAGGTTGTCTGATCGATCATACCATATACTGAGCCTACTACAGTACCGGTGGTTACCGGTAAGCCTTTGCTTGTTACGCAGAAAATAAGCCGTCACACAGCTCTGTACATGGAAAAATAAAAAAGTTATGGATTTTTGATCATGGGGAGTAAAAAATTAAAATGAAAAAACAAAAAAGGGCCAGGTCCTGAAAGGGTTAAGTGTCATTCTTGTATTTGTAAAGAAGCATATTAACATCCTGTCTTGTGGGCATCATTAGTATCAGCCTGTTGACACTTACATCAGCCTGCTTCACTTTACATAGCTAAACTAGTGTGGGCCCGAAGTATTCACTCCGTCGAAGTTTGAACCTTCCGTGCATGCGCCGGCGATCACGCCTTTAGCCAGTACATACATGGTACGGCACAGGCGCTGGCGTTCCATTCATACTACCACCAGCTAAATACAGACAACTTTGTATGTATATCCCTAATGTGTTTGATTATATGGTGTCGCACTAAACATGTTAATTTCAGGGAAGCAGCCTATTCAGTATGAAGGAGTTGGAGTTGATGGTTATACCCTCTTTATTCAAGTTAGAGCACAATAATATCTACTATTTAATTTAAACCCTTGACCACCAGGTCCGTTTGGTGTTGTTGGTGGGTGTTTCAGTTTTCACCCCCACCTGCAAAAAGCTATAACTGTTTTTTGTAGTGGTCATTAAGGAGCTTGGGGTGAGGGCCGGGTGGGCATGCGTAACAAATTGCCGTCAGAGTGACCGGAGTTAATATTCCAGCCGTAGAACGGAAAAAAGTCCAAATAAGGAAATGGATAAAGAAATGATGCATTGCAGCCTGTCCATGGAAGGTGCGTTTGCAGCGTTCACAATGTCGGCGCCAAATGGTGGGAACACGGCGCGTGGGGGGGGCAGATGACGAGTGTTGTGCTCGAAAAGGATCATTGATATTCGAGTGTCTGATTGCGACCCTGGGCGCAGAACCCGAGCACAAAAGGAAGACACCTGGCTGATGGTCGTCATTTGATGGGGGGCAGCGTCGGAGCGCATATGGGCAAGACGCGGTCAAAGCCAGGGAGGGGTGTCAGTGTTCGACGTTGAAGAAGGAGGTGGAAATCCAGACCATGTGACGACGCAGCAGCCTGTGGGGCACGGTTGATAGAATGGGTTTGAGAGTTTTAAGCAAATGGCAAGACACAGTGCCATTTTCACTTTAGGGGCTATTGTCCGGTGTGGGGGTAGGAATCTGGAATAACCATTAGTAAGGTTGACACTGTGAGCCTAACATGTAGGAGTTTTAAGGTGTTATTGTTTCTTGGCAAAACCCTGGTGATTATAGGAAAAAGAAAAAAAATACAAGGCTTGGCCCATCAGACCCTCGTAATACTCCCCCTCCGCAACAGGACGTGGAAGGACTGTCCAGATGGGGAAGGGGGGGGCCTGGGCGCCTAAAAGGGCCGAGCAGATGGACGGGAAACGGACAAAAAGGAGAAGCCAAACAAAGGCAGAAAGAAAAAAGGGATGAGACAAACGGGGAAGGAAGGAGAGAGCAAGGGGGGGTAGGGACACGGCGGGGAAGCCTGAGGAATATGGGGCAGTCCGACAACGGGGGAGGGACGCATGGGAGAAAACCGGGAAAGGGGGTTAAAGGCATGCGGAACATCTACGTCAGAATACGGGAACCGCGCCCCAAACCAGTAGCAAATACTTTGCGAAAGTCTTGCACCAAGGAGAGGGACGCTAAGAGCACGGGCAAATCACGCTGGTGTGGTGGGCGTGGCAGATAGCATCCGTCCAGGGGTCCTAGTTTGTGGAGATAAGAGCCAGCTAACATAAGAGCTGTCCTAAGGAACCGTGAACGTCCCTCATCACATCGCCACGACCTCTGCTGAGACCAGAGCAATGTCAAAAGACATCTTCAACAGAGAAGCAGAGGGGCTTTATGAGACAGTGCCGGCAGGGCTGCCACCTTGAGTCATAAAGGTGGGGGGACTGTGTAAAATCAGCTACGGCAAAAAAGCGTACAAAAGCGGGAAATTAGAAAAATATTGGCACACGGGGAATCGGGTTCGCACCCAAACGAGCATATGCTGTTTAAGAATATAAGCAACTGGGCTGGTCAGGAGTATGTAGAGCACAAGAGGGAGGTGTTGTTTCGCCTAAAACAGGATGCGGACATATCAGAATGGATGGGCCCCATTATGTTGTCTTAAACAAGAGCTCTTCAGCAAACATGGGGGTAACTGGCGCAGTGTCCCTGACATTAGCACTATCTTGATCACCAACCCAGTTGACAGCGGCCGGTTGGGTGGTCGAGACAGACAGAGATTCCATTCCTGTGCGGCACATCATCAAGACAGAGTATGAGCATGGTTGCAAACATGGATGATGGGGGGACTTGACGAGATACAGGTTGACCGCTTACTATTCTGATAGGAATCGAGAAAGGGTGTCACACATGTCAAAGACTGGGGGGAAATCACAAAAGACAGGGGAAGAAACTAGATGACTTTACAGATCGAGAACATTTAGGTAAGGGTATGACACAGCCGAAGAGACTAAAAAACGATTGCAGATTGTGTAATTAAAACATCGGTAATTGACCTAACAATGTGTCATCAGGGCATCACCTGCCCCAATGATTCCCTCTGGACGCATCTTAAATAAGTGGACTGAGAAAGAACGTAGTAGTAGTCTCCTTGCTTGCGTCATGGATAACGTTTGAACAACTTAGTATAGTAGCACTGAGGAGGAAGAAAGGAAGGTTGTAAAAAAACAACTATGGACCGAAGTGAGATGACGGTTTGGTGGCGGGAGTTGAAACCCAAACAAATTGCTGGGTTCTTGGTGCGGGGGATGTGATAAATTAAAAAGGCGGGGCGCCTGCTAAGCGGACTTCTGCAAGGGCCCCCCTCACCTTAAGAATTCTACATAATTATATTTGTTTATACAACACATACATATTCACATCAAATAATGCCAACTGGTGCATATCATCTGCATACAATGGTAAACACTTTTGGCCTGTGGATTGGGTGCATGTCATTTGCCGCTGCGATGGCTTGGACTGGTATTACGCCCCTGGTCCTGGGTATTGCTCCATTGTCATGTGAGTGAATTTTAATCAGTCTTTTTATGGGAGGCTCCTTGGGGCCCAAACTGTCCTAATTTGCTGTGTATGAATATATATAAAAACATAGTGGGGGTGCAGATTTATCAGCTGTCGGAAAGGTCAAATATTCTAGTTTGCCCATGGAGCCAATCACAGCCCCCTTAATATTCCATGGGTTTTTTTGGGGGGGGCCAAAAAAAAAACCTGGGGGGGGGTAAAATGAAACTGAGCTTGATTGGTTGCCATGCGGCAGCCAGACAAAAAAAGAAATTTTCTGACTTTCAGACAGCTGATAAATTTCCCCATAATGTATATTAGTTTGCTTCTAATAGTTTTTTGTATATATACTGTGATTGCCAAAGTAGGGGTAGTAGACATAATAAATTCTACACTTATACATTGTAAGTAGGTTCTGTTTATGCATCTTAACTTGGGGGTATTGTTATATGTAATGGAAAGCAAGGACTTAAAGACACGAAATTAGTGTGGCTCTTGAGTTGTGACTGGGATAAGAGAGGTCAGGGTTTGCCAATCCCTGTCCAACTCGAGCTTATGGGGGGACCACATAGGTGTTCAATCTGCACCGGTAGCAGTGCATAAAAGTTTAGACTGGGTCTTTCTCTGCTCTGTCTCCAGGAGCTGACTTCAGTATGCTGACATGATGTCTGAACGAACACTCAGATTGCAAACAGCGGTGAGTTTTGAAGTTGTTTTCTTAGGACCTGGTATGTCAAGTTGACGTGGTTTGAGTTAGAGCTTGGATAGCCGGTTATTTTGCTTGTGCTAAGAAGTCGTGTTTTTGTTGCTTTTTTTAACCAAGCCTAGGCCAGTCCTGTTTTTGTAAACGGGTTAAGCCTGTGCCCTGGCTAGCGGTTAAAGTCCATTTACCTTCAGCAAACCCAAAGCGAATCGTTCACAATATGTAGGTAGTATTTGAGACGATGCATAATCGGAAACTCTCCATCTCTAGAAGACCTGCTATCAACTATCTTTCATTCACTGACTATAGCCGCTCGGTGACCTAACGATTAGATCACCCCAGCTTTTCATAGCCATGATGATAGCAAAAGATTAGGCAAAGTGTCCCATAGCGCTAATATTTCTACCAGACTGCAGGTGCCGAGTTCTACAAGATGGCACAGTGGCTTCCATCAAGCAACCTCCAACATACACTTGTCTATACGCGGGAAATTCCCTGGCCTTGCATAACCACTCTTGTTTTGCTTCATCAGGCTACAACCAGCAGATGTCTCCCTTTATTTCCTCCAACATGACCTTCATGCTGCTATGCCCTTGAACTGGTAGAATGGAGATGGTCTCCTAAGATGGAAACTTTTGTGGGTACAGAACCCACCCATCACCCCAGTAATATCCTGCACGAGTCCCGCGTTGTCGCTATCCTAAGGGAGTAAGAGGGAACCCAATAATTGGGAAAAAATGAACCAACCACGTTCTTCTGTCCGACGCGTAAATCAGAATCTTTTATAAAATATGATCAATGGTCCTGACGTGCTACACCAAAGGGACTTTCGCAATTTTATCCACTAGCTTAACATACCTACTAGTTAGGATATTGCGGACTACGTCGACCATTTTCAAACACGATGGCAGAAATTACTAGCGCAACGATGCGCACATAAAGTTGGAGGAGGAGGTGATAAAAAACTGAAAATGCCCTACATAGGAAGAAAGTATCAGATCAGGAACAATGTTATTTAGAGACATCCCATAGACTGTAGCTATTGGTTGACTTAAGACAGACCTAACTCAGCGGACTCTACAATTGTTCCAGAGTTTACAAACCAGAATTGTCTATATGCTAGAGCCGCAGGCTCCAACTTCTTAAAAGCCCTCCCGGAAACCCTCCCAAGGAGAAGTTATTGGAAGTCGTCAGTATTTTAAAGTTAAAGAGCATTGGATGTGCGCCTACTAAAACGCATTAACTTTTCCAAACCCATATAGGAATAGTAAGATCTTGTTTGGAGCCATTCGCAAGCAAGATTGCAGCAAGACAGAAGTTTTGCACAGATTCACCACAACTCTGCAATCCTACAAGATAAGATCCTACGATCAAGATAAAGAGGAGGCGGAGGAGAGTATTTGTAGCCTTTTTTTTTTATTATTCATGGTTTATTTCCTTTACATCTCGTCCCTCTTTGAGAGGATTATTTAATGGAAGGATTCTGTACTAATAGCAATGTTCAGGAACATCTAAATGTTGGTAAGATTTTAATTCTAAATATTGATGGATTGAATTCACCCACAAGAGAGCAACAGTCTACAGAAGAGACATGCCCTCTAGGCAGATATACTTTGAGTACCAGAATCACATTTTGCTAAGAACATACCCCTCAGTTTTTCGATCACATAAGGTTCATGCCGGATGCGGTTCACTAGTTTTTTTTACGGAAAGTAGCAGGAGTCTGTATAGCATAACATACATGGACGACTTACGCTACTAACTGGTGGTTGGATAGTAGTTCGATATATCGCTCACAGGTTGTTTTATCAATTCATAGTGTTACAATTTTTTTGATATCTTCTCATTAACTCATCCCAACATCCACACACCTGCGGAAAGGTTCCAAGTAAGTGCCTGGCGAGCATCTGATAGATGATTACCAGTAATTAGGTGTAGATGGTGGCTTGATCATGACTCGCTCCCTAGCTCCAAAAAACACTGGGAGTGGTTAAAACGTTAAAAGCGAACGTGAGCGCTAAGCAACCAATTCATAAAAAAGTATCCACAACAGAGCTCATTACTGATCTCACTCACAAAATTTCTTTGATTAAGAGGTTTACTTTTTTAAAAAATAAATATAGAATAACCAAAAAAAACAATAAAGTGGGCATAATAATCGAATGTTGTCTATAATGCATTTCATGTTAAACTTCAGAACCAAAAATGACAAAAATCAGACCCACAGACACCCTGCATATAAGTAGAGATAAAGTAACAATGATGGGGGTGGGGAGTTTATCATAAAACACCAAACTGAAATAGATATACCCGTATGAAGTAGTTTAAGGTTATTAATTGCTGCAATATGCAGCAAAGACTTACCGGCTATGGAGAGAGCTCAGCGCGTGCTATTACGTCACGGGTCGTGAACGGGTTAATATAATTTTTTGTGTTTATAAAATCACATTTTTTTTAACCCTTTTTGTTGTGTTTTATACAGGTGTACAGGTACTAAATATGTGTGATTTTACATTTTTTTTGTATTTTAAAGGGGAAGCCAATTTTGTGTTTGTATTAATGTTATTTTAATGGGTTTTTTTTAACTTTTTTTTTTTTTTTACTACTTTGCCCCACAAGGGGGCACTAACAGGGTATCAGTTGATCTCTTTTATAATGCACTTCACATCCAGTGTAGTTAAGTGCTTTGTACTGTCAGTTATTGACATGCTTTCTGTTGGGCCATACCTCTGCCATAGCCTAACAGAATGGAACTACAGGCAGCCAACAGGGTCCCTAAGAGCACCCCTGGGCTGCCAGTGACGACACCCAGGGAATGAACTTTTCTGATCACAGGTGTCAGTGCAGGGGCTGTAACCAGTAAGACTTGATGTTCTGCAATCTTGTTCTGATGCGGTCTCATAGAAAGACATTGTAGCAGAAGAAGTACCTTAAATGGCAGCTGTAGAACCCCAGACTGTGGTTGTTAATGTATTAAAGGAAATTTATCAAAAACCATCATGATAAACCAAGGTAACTTACTCATAGATCCAGACACCGTGACTGTGCTAATATTCTTACATATCCTGTGTGAGATTACAGCAGGGGGAAGTGCACAGTGTAACAGCCTCTGAAGCTACAACACAGAGGGGCTTTAATTACACCCTCAGAGCCTTTCTGACCCATAAGCATACTTTGAGGTAATTTTAGAAGGAAGGAGGCCATGGATAACAAATAAAATAAGATTACCATAGTTACAGTGCCTGGATCTATGAGCAAGCGCCCCTGGTTTATCATGCTTTATTTTGATGGCAGATTTACTTTAACCCCTTAAAGACTTGGCACTTTTTTGTTTTTTTTATTTCCATTTTTCACTCCACACCTTCAAAAATCTATAACTTTTTTATTTTTACACTTAAAGAGCTCTGTGATGACTTGTTTTCTGCATTGCACTTCATAGTGATGGTATTGAATATTCAATGTCGTGTACTGGAAAGCTGGAAAAAAATTCCAAATACAGTGAAAATGGTGAAAAAAAGCATTTGCGCCGTTTTCTTGTGGGCTTGGGTTTTATGGCTTTCACTGTGCGCCCCAAATGACTGGTCTGCTTTATCCTTTGGGTCAGTGCGATTAAGGGGATATGACATTTGTATAGGTTTTATAATGTTTTCATACATTTCCAAAAATTAAAACCTCCTGTACCAATTTTTTAAATTTTTTTATTTTGACATCTTCTGCCGCTAATATCTTTTTCATACTTTGGTGTAGGAGCTGTGGGTGGAGTCATTTTTTGCGACTTTTGATGACGTTTTCACTGCTACCATTTTTAGAACTGTATGACCGTTTGATCTTTATTAAATTTTTTACATTTTTCAAAATGGCAAAAAAGGGCAGTGAAAAAACGTTTTTATATCTTGAAAGATTGGGCAATTTCGGAAGCAGAGATAGTTAATGAGTTTCTGAATTTTACTGTTTATTTATATTAATATCAGTTCTAGGGAAAGGGGGGTTAAAGGGGTTGTCCGAGAGTTATGAAAAAAAATATATATAGGTGGCCGGAGGGGGCTGCTTAAAAAAATAAAGCAGTGCTGGATTCAGCTTCCGGCCCGACCTGACAACCTTCCAGCCCCCATACACAATGCTGTGAATAGGGACGGATAGGCGTGGCCGGCCACGGCCAGCCGGAAGCTTTATCCAGCACTGCTCCGGCGGCCATGTTTATTTATATGGCGCCTGGACCGAAGCGAAAGCAGTACGGGACACCGGAGGGCGCCGGAAGGTAAGAAGATCTTTATTTTTAGCACATTGTAATGAAGGGGCTCCAACGAGACAGCCTCGGGTCTTCGGAAGACCGGAGGCTGTCATAGCAACAGATGGCTGCTCCCCGATGACGTCATAGGGAGCGACGATCTTTGGCAAGTGCCACCATCTTTTTGAAGCCGACGGCGGCGATATTCGGTTCTAGCACCGTCCCGGGTGTTAACGGCAAAATGCAGCAAAGACTTACCGGCTGTATAGAGGGTTCAGCCTGTGAGCCCTCTCCATTTATCCGCACACGATGCGTGCCGTACTATTACGATGTGCGTCGTTAAGGGGTTAAGATCCCCCTTCGTCAGGTCCGTGTTAGAAGCTGTGCAACAGGGATGATGCGATACGCTGGTTCTTGTGTCCCTTGACACCAAACAACAGACAGGAGATGGTGGGTCTGGTGCATAAGGTTGCCTGCCGCGGTCGCACGTTTTCTGCAGTGCTACACACACAGCTTACCAAATCAGTCCCTGTCCCCATGGGGCTCACAATCTCATTAACCCCTTCCCGACATTTGACGTACTATTACTGCATGGCGGGAGGTGCATTCCCGCAAAATGCAGTAATAGTACGTCATGCTTCTGGCGCCGGCTCAAAACGGAGCCTGCGCCAGAAGCTGCGGGTGTCGGCTGTATATTATAGCCGACACCCGCCACTAACACCCGCGATCGGAGATTTCTCCGATCGTGGGTTTTAAACCCTAACACGCCACGGTCGCGCTGACCGCGGCGTGTCAGGGGCATTTGACTGTAATTGGCCCCCCGTGCCGCTTCCCGGGGGTGTAAGTGCCTCCGATCACAGCCTCGGGACTGCCAGTGCCCGGGGCTGCGCGATCTCCTTCCGGGGAGCCGGATCCTGCGCAGCATGCTCAGTGTGTCACATAATACAGTGTAATACATCTGTATAACACTGTATTAGGTGAAGAATAGCTTGCACAAGTAATCAGTGGATCACTTGTTCAAGCTAACCTGTAAAAGTAAAGATAAAAAGTTAAAAACACAAAATAAACACACCTTTTAATAAAAATAATTAATTAAATAAAGTTAAAGTCCCCTAAACACAAACATTCCCTATACACATCTAATAAAGTAAAAAAAACAGAAAAACACCAAAACCCCCCACATTTTTGGTATCTCCGCGTCCGTAACAATCTCTACAATAAGTCAGAAACATTATTGGACCCGTACGGTGAAGTCACGTGTCAGTGTGTGTCATGATTTGTAGATCCTACAATAATTCTCGGTAGAGCACATCAGGTGTTCCTGTCCATAGAGGTCTTCTGATATTAGGTCTGGTCATTTTGTGCATGATGTGCTATTCAAACATATGGCTTAACCCCTTCCTGACATTTGACGTACTATTACTGCATGGCGGGAGGTGCGTTCCTGCAAAATGCAGTAATAGTACGTCATGCTTCTGGCGCCGGCTCCAGAACGGAGCCTGCGCCAGAAGCTGCGTGTGTCGGTTATAGCCGAAACCCGCGATCAGAGATTTCTCTGATCGCGGGTGTTAACCCCTAACACGCCGTGTCAGGGGCATTTTGACTGTAATTGGACATACCCTTCCACCGACCCCCATTTTCATAAAATCCCTAAACAAAAATGTTCCAAAAAGTGATCAAAAAAAGTTATGTGCACCAAAATAGTACCACTGAAAAGGACAACTCAACATGTAAAAAATAAGCCCCATAAATCAGCTTTGTCAACCCAAAAATATTTTAGTTACATCTCCGAAAACGATGACGATGCAAAAACAAATGGGTTTTTCTTTCTATTCGTTTTTTCCTGTAAAATATATAAAAAACTATATAAATGAGGTATCACCGTAGTCGTAGTGATCTATAGAATAAAAATATTATAGTATGTTTAGTGTATGGTGTACGACCCCCAAAATATACAAAAAAAAAGAAACCTGAAAATGAAAACAAGTGGTTAAAATGCTAATTATATGAAACATTTAGTGAGTTTAAAAAGATAAAAAACACTTCTGATAGAAGCGTAATCTGAAATCAAGAGAGATTTGATTCTTTACAATCTGATTTGCCAAAACTGTGTTAAATGGACACAAAAAGCAGCAAGCAATAATACTTTTTTCAAATTAAAAAATACCACTTTCGAGGCAGAAGAATATTATGATAAATAAAACAAATATGCTTGTGCTCCATTTCCTGCTCGAGAAAGTTGTCACCTTAAGTTAAATACATCCTTCCATGATGACACTTAAATAGCCACTGAAAACGTTTGTTGTGTGGAGGAAGCTCAGGGTTGAGGCACCTTACAGAGCACATGTTGCTCTTACAGCTATCCTGGGGAAGGTTGAGACAAGAGCCAAATGTGCTTCCACAAAGCATTGCTTGAACACCAAGCAAGTGAGTTTCCCATAACATGGTCACCTGACAACTCAAAAGTACAAGAAGTAGCAAAACACTCAGAATATGGTGCTGCTATGGATACAAAGTGCCAAGTTGGAAGCAACTCATGGCGGGCAATATATCAGTCCAATAACTGAGAGGAACAATTTCCTAACTCAATTCAGACTACTCTCTCTCCAATTTTTACCACTCAACTTCCGGCACTTCTGTTTATTTTATAGACCAAAGAAGTTACGTCACAGGAGGTAAAGAATTGTTCTGTTTTCAAGTATATTGTAGTGAAAAAATGTAGAATCACAATTTCTCGGATGCTTTTCTTTGTGCCTGATTATCGGGTTGGGGAAGACCTCCATCTATCTGCTGTAGCAAGAACAAGTGTCTCTCAAAATTAGTTGCTTTGGTTTAGAACCATCAGTATCCATTGCAAAAAAGACTCAAAGGTCTTATTTATTTTATCAGAGATAATGCGATTTTTCTCTCACTTTCATCACTTCCACACAAGACCTTGAATATTTGACCTCCGCATGGAAATTTAGTTTTTTCAAATAACCATATTTGTTAAGAGAAAGAAATACATGTGCCTTGACAAAGGACAGTCTCGAAGTTTCTCGAAGACCATTGGTGAAGATGAAACAGTTGTAAATGCTGAAACATTTAGATGAGTTAAAAGTGATTAAAAACACTACTGAAAGAAGTGTAATTGTACTGGCCAAAAATGTTGAATCCCAATTTCCCGATTGCTTTTCTTGTCCTAATTATCGGCGGGGAAGAACCTCATCTATATGATGCAGCAGCAAGAAAAGTGTCTCTCAAAATCAGTTGGCTTTGGTTTAGAACTGTCAGTATCCATTGCAAAAAAAGGACTCAAATGTTCTCTATTTACTGTTATCAAAAGATAATGCCGATTTTTCTCTCACTTTCATCACTCCACACAAGACCTCGGAATATTGCCCCTCTCTGGAAAACAGGTTTTTCAAATAAACATATTTTGTTAAGAGGAAAGAAATACATGTGCTTGACAAGGACAGTCTCTGATGTTTCTCGAAGACCATTGGTGAAAATGAAACAAGTGGTAAAATGCTGAAACATTTAGATGAGTTAAAAAAGATAAAAACACTTCTGATAGAAGCGTAATCTGAAATCAAGAGAGATTTAGTTCTTACAATCTGATTTGCAAAACTGTGTAATATGGACACAAAAAGCAGCAAATAAACTTTTTTCAAAATTAATAAATAACACTTTCGAGGCAGAGAATATTATGATAAAATAAACCAAATTATGCTGTGCTCCATTTCTGTCGAGAAAAGTTGTCACCTTAAGTTAAATAACATCCTTCCATGATGACACTTAAATAGCCACTGAAAACCTTGTGTGTTGTGTGGAGAGAAGCTCAGGGCTGAGGCACCTTACAGAGCACACTGTTGCTCTTCAGCTATCCTTGGGGAAGGTCTGAGACAAGAGCCAATGCTGCTTCCACAAAATTGCTGGAACCAAGCAAGTGAGTTTCCCATAACATTGGTCACTACAACTCAAAAGTACAAGAAGTAGCAAACACTCAGAATATGGTGCTGCTATGATACAAGTTGCCAAGTTGGAAGCCATCATGGCTGCAATATCAGTCCAATAACGTGAGAGGAACAATTTCTACAATCAATTCAGACTACTCTCTCTCCAACTTTTACCACATCAACTTCCGCACTTCTGTTTATTTATAGACCAAAAGGAAAGTTACGTCACAGGAGGTAGAAGATTTTCTGTTTTTCAGTATTCATGTAGTGGCAAAATGTAGAACAATTTCTCGATTGCTTTTTCTTGTTGCTGATTATCGGCTTGGGGAAGACCTCACATCTATCTGCCTGTTAGCAAGAACAGCATGGTCTCCTCAAAATTATGTTGCTTTTGGTTAGTAACCATCAGTACCATTGCAAAAAGGACTCAAATTTCTTATTTACTGTTATCAGAAGATATGCCGATTTTCTTCACTTTCATCACTTCCACACAAGACCTTGGAATATTTGCCCTCCTCCTTGAAATAGTTTTCAAACAACCATATTTGTTAAGAGAAAAGAAATACATGTGCTTACAAAGGCAGTCTTGAATGTTTCTCGAAGACCATTGGTGAAGAATGAAAAACAGTGTTAATGCTGAAAACATTAGATGAGTTAAAAGTGATAAAAACACTACTGAAAGAAGTTAATTGTACTGGCAAAAATGTAGAATCCAATTTCCCGATTGCTTTTCTTGCCTAATTATCGGCTTGGGGAAGACCCCATATATCGCGTTAGCAAGAACAAGGTCTCTCAAAACGTGGCTTTGGTTTAGTAACTGTCAGTATCCATTGCAAAAAAGGACTCCAAATGTTCTATATTATCGTTATCAAAAGATAATGCCGACTTTTCTCTACTTCATCACCTCCACCACAAGACCTCGGAATATTGGCCTCCTCTGGAAACAGTTTTTTCAAATCCATATTTTGTTAGAGGAAAGAAACATGTGCTTGACAAAGGACCAGTCTCTGAATGTTCTCGAAGACCATTGGTGAAAATGAAAAACAAGTGGTAAAATGCTAAACATTTAGAGTGAGTAAAAAGATAAAAATACTTGATAGAAAGCGTCATCATGAATAGCAGAGAGATTTAGCTTCCTACAATCTGATTTGCAAAACGTTTAATATGCCACAAAAAGCAGCAAATTAATACTTTTCCAAATTTAATAAAACCACTTCGTTCACCAATGGTCTTCGAGAAACATTCAGAGACTGTCCTTTGTCAAGCACATGTATTTCTTTTCTCTTAACAAAATATGGTTATTTGAAAAAAACTGTTTTCCAAGGAGGAGGGCAAATATTCCGAGGTCTTGTGTGGAGGTGATGAAAGTGAGAGAAAAATCGGCATTATCTTTTGATAACAGTAAATAGAGAACATTTGAGTCCTTTTTTGCAATGGATACTGACAGTTACTAAACCAAAGCCAACTGATTTTGAGAGACACTTGTTCTTGCTAACAGCAGATAAATGGAGGTCTTCCCCAAGCCGATAATTAGGCAAAGAAAAGCAATCGGGAAATTGGGATTCTACATTTTTGCCAGTACAATTACACTTCTTTCAGTAGTGTTTTTATCACTTTTAACTCATCTAAATGTTTCAGCATTTAACAACTTGTTTCATCTTCACCAATGGTCTTCGAGAAACATTCAGAGACTGTCCTTTGTCAAGCATACTAGACCAAAGAAGTTACGTCAACAGGAGGTACAAGAATTGTTCTGTTTTCAAGTATCATTGTGTGCAAAAATGTAGAATCACAATTTCTCGATTGCTTTCTTTGTTGCCTGATTATCGCTTGGGGAAGACCTCCATCTATCTGCTGTTAGCAAGAACAAGTTCTCTCAAAATTAGTTGGCTTGGTTTAGAACCATCAGTATCACATGCAAAAAAAGACTCAAAATGTTCTTATTTCTGTTATCAGAGATAATGCGATTTTTCTCTCACATTCATCACTTCCACACAAGACCTTGGAATATTGCCTCCGTCTGGAAATTAGTTTTTTTTTTTCAAATAACCATATTTGTTAAGAGAAAAGAAATATGTGCCTTGACAAAGGACAGTCTTGAATGTTTTCGAAGACCATTGGTGAAGATGAAACCAGTTGTTAAATGCTGAAACATTTAGATGAGTTAAAAGTGATTAAAAACACTACTGAAAGAAGGTGTAATGTACTGGCAAAAAGTATGAATCCCAATTTCCCGATTGCTTTTCTTGCCTAATTAAGGCTTGGGAAGACCTCCATCTATCTGCGTTAGCAAGAAAAAGTGTCTCTCAAAATCAGTTGGCTTGGTTTAGTAACTGTCAGTATCCATTGCCAAAAAAGGACTCAAATGTTCTCTATTTACTGTTATCAAAAGATAATGGCGATTTTCTCTCACTTTCATCACTCCACACAAGACCTCGGAATATTTGCCCTCCTCCTGGAAAACAGTTTTTTTCAATAACCATATTTGGTAAGAGGAAAGAAAATACATGTGCTTGACAAAGACAGTCTCTGAAGTTGTTTCTCGAAGACCATTGGTGAAAATGAAACAAGTGGTTAAAATGCTGGAAACATTTAGATGAGTTAAAAAAGATAAAAACACATTCTGATAGAAGCGTAATCTGAAATCAAGAGAGAGTTTAGATTCTTACAATCTGATTTGCAAAACTGTTAATATTGGACACAAAAAGCAGCAAAATATATTTTTCAAATTAAATAAATACCACTTTCGAGGCAGAAGAATATTATTGAAAATAAAACAAATTATGTATGTGCTCCATTCTGCTCGAGAAAAGTTGTCACCTTAAGTTAAATAAATCCTTCCATGATGACACTTAAATAGCACTGAAACGCTTGTGTGTTGTGGGGAGAGAAGCTCAGGCTGGAGGCACCTTACAGAGCACACTGTTGCTCTTCAGCTATCCTTGGGGAGGTCTGAGACAAGAGCACAATGCTGCTTCCACAAGATTGCTGAACCAAGCAAGTGAGTTCCCATCAACATTGGTCACCTAACTCAAAAGTACAAGAAGTAGCAAACACTCAGAATATGGTGTGCTATGGATACAGTTGCCAAGTTGGAAGCAACTCAGGTGGCAAATATCAGTCAATAACTGGAGGAACAATTTCCTAACTCAATTCAGACTACTCTTCTCCAACTTTTACCACATCAACTTCCGCATTCTGTTTATTTATAGACCAAGAAGAAGTTACGTCACAGGAGGTAGAAGAGTTGGTTTTTCAGTATCATGTAGTGGCAAAATGTAGAATCACAATTTCTCGATTGCTTTTCTTGTTTTGCCTGATTATCGGCTTGGGGAGACCTCATCTATCTTGCTGTTAGCAGAACAGTGTCTCTCAAATTATGGCTTTGGTTGAACATCAGGATCCATTGCAAAAAAGGACTCAAATTTCTCATTACTGTTATCCGAAGATAATGCCGATTTCTTCACCTTCATCACTTCCCACAAGACCTTGGAAATTGCCCTCTCATTGAAATAGTTTTCAAAAACCATATTTTGTTAAGAGAAAAGAAATACATGGTGTGAAAGGACAGTCTGAATGTTTCTCGAAGACCATTGGTGAAGATTGAAAACAAGTGTGAAATGCTGAAACTTAGATGAGTTAAAAGTGATAAAACACTATGAAAGAGTTAATTGTACTGGCAAAAATGTAGAATCCCATTTCCCGATTGCTTTTCTTTGCCTAATTATCGGCTTGGGGAAGACCTCATATACGTGTAGCAAGAACAGGTCTCTACATCGTTGGCTTTGGTTAGTAACTGTCAGTATCCATTGCAAAAAAGGACCCCAGTTCTATATTAATGTTATCAAAAGATAATGCCGATTTTCTCTCACTTCATCACCTCACCACAAGACCTGGAATTTGCCTCCTCCTGGAAAACACGTTTTTTTCAAAAAACCATATTTTGTTAAGAGGAAAGAAATACATGTTGCTTGACAAAGGACCAGTGTCTGAATGTTTCTCGAAGACCATTGGTGAAAAGGAAACCAGTGGTAAAATGCTGAAACATTTAGATGAGTAAAAAGATGAAAAACACTCTGATAGAAAGCGTAATCTGAATCAGAGAGATTTAGAGTCTTACAATCTGATTTGCAAAACTGTTTAATATGGACACAAAAAGCAGCAATAATACTTTTTTCAATTAATAAATACCACTTTCGAGGCGAAGAATATTATGATAAATAAAACAAATTATGCTTGGTGCTCCATTTCCTGCTCGAGAAAAGTTGTCACCTTAGTTAAATACATCCTTCCATGATGACACTTAAATAGCCACTGAAAACTGTGTGTTGTGTGGAAGAAGCTCAGGCTGAGGCACCTTACAGAGCACACTGTTGCTCTTCAGCTATCCTTGGGGAAGGTCTGAGACAAAGCCACATGCTGCTTCCACAAAGCATTGCTTGAACCAACAAGTGAGTTCCCATCAACATTGGTCACCTGACAACTCAAAGTACAAGAAGTAGCAAACACTCAGAATATGGTGCTGCTATGGATACAAGTTGCCAGTTTGGAAGCAACTCATGGCTGGCAAATATCATCCAATAACTGAGAGAACAATTTCCTAACTCAATTCAGACTACTCTCTCTCCAACTTTAACCACATCAACTTCCGCGCCTTCTGTTTTTTATAGACCAAAGAAGTTACGTCACAGGAGGTAGAAGATTTTCTGTTTTTCAAGTATCATTGTAGTGGCAAAATGTAGAATCACAATTTCTCGATTGCTTTTCTTTGTTTGCCTGATTATCGCGTTGGGAGGACCTCCATCTATCTGCTGTTAGCAAGAACAAGTGTCTCTCAAAATAGTTGGCTTTGGTTTAGTAACCATCAGTATCCTTGCAAAAAAGGACTCAAATGTTCTCTATTTACTGTTATCAAAGATAATGCCGATTTTTCTCTCACTTTCATCACTCCACACAAGACCTTGGAATATTTGCCCTCCTCCTTGAAATTAGTTTTTTCAAAAATCCATATTCTGTTAAGAGGAAAGAAATACATGTGCTTGACAAAGGACAGTCTCTGAATGTTTCTCGAAGACCATTGGTATAGATGAAACAAGTTGTTAAATGCTGAAACACTTAGATCAGTTAAAAGTGATAAAAACACTACTGAAAGAAGTGTAATTGTACTGGCAAAAATGTAGAATCCCAATTTCCGATTGCTTTTCTTTGCCTATTATCGGCTTGGGAAGACCTCCATCTATCTGCTGTTAGCAAGAACAGTGTCCCTCAAAATCAGTTGGCTTTGGTTATAACTGTCAGTATCCATTGCAAAAAAGGACTCAAATGTTCTCTATTTACTGTTATCAAAGATAATGCCGATTTTTCTCTCACTTTCATCACTTCCACACAAACCTCGAATATTTGCCCCCTCCTTGGAATTAGTTTTTTTCAAATAACCATATTTTGTTAAGAGAAAAGAAATACTTGTGCTTGACAAAGGACAGTCTGAATGTTTCTCGAAGACCATTGGTGAAATGAAACAAGTGTTAAATGCTGAAACATTTAGTTGAGTTAAAGTGATAAAAACACTACTGAAAGAGTGTAATTGTACTGGCAAAAATGTAGAATCCCAATTTCCCGATTGCTTTTCTTTGCCTAATTATCGCTTGGGGAAGACCTCCATCTATCTGCTGTTAGCAAAAACAAGTGTCTCTCAAAATCAGTTGCTTTGGTTTAGTAACTGTCAGTATCCATTGCAAAAAAGGACTCAAATGTTCTCTATTTACTGTTATCAAAAATAATGCCGATTTTTCTCTCACTTTCATCACCTCCACACAAGACCTCGGAATATTGCCCTCCTCCTGGAAAACAGTTTTTTTCAAATAACCATATTTTGTTAAGAGGAAAGAATACATGTGCTTGACAAAGGACAGTCCTCTGAATTTTCCTCGAAGACCATTGGTGAAAATGAAACAAGTGGTAAAATGCTGAAACATTTAGATGAATTAAAAAAGATAAAAACACTTCTGATAGAAGCGTAATCTGAAATTAAGAGAGATTTAGATTCTTACAATCTGATTTGCAAAACTGTTTAATATGGACACAAAAAGCAGCAATAATACTTTTTTCAAATTTAATAAATACCACTTTCGAGGCAGAAGAATATTATGATAAATAAAACAAATTATGCTTGTGCTCCATTTCCTGCTCGAGAAAAGTTGTCACCTTAAGTTTAATACATCCTTCCATGATGACACTTAAATAGCCACTGAAAACGCTTGTGTGTTGTGTGGAGAGAAGCTCAGGGCTGAGGCACCTTACAGAGCACACTGTTGCTCTTCAGCTATCCTTGGGGAAGGTCTGAGACAAGAGCCACATGCTGCTTCCACAAAGCATTGCTTGAACCAAGCAAGTGAGTTCCCATCAACATTGGTCACCTGACAACTCAAAAGTACAAGAAGTAGCAAACACTCAGAATATGGTGCTGCTATGGATACAAAGTTGCCAAGTTTGGAAGCAACTCATGGCTGGCAAATATCAGTCCAATAACTGAGAGGAACAATTTCCTAACTCAATTCAGACTACTCTCTCTCCAACTTTTACCACATCAACTTCCGGCACTTCTGTTTATTTTATAGACCAAAGAAGTTACGTCACAGGAGGTAGAAGATTTTCTGTTTTTCAAGTATCATTGTAGTGGCAAAAATGTAGAATCACAATTTCTCGATTGCTTTTCTTTGTTTGCCTGATTATCGGCTTGGGGAAGACCTCCATCTATCTGCTGTTAGCAAGAACAAGTGTCTCTCAAAATTAGTTGGCATAAACAGAAGTGCCGGAAGTTGATGTGGTAAAAGTTGGAGAGAGAGTAGTCTGAATTGAGTTAGGAAATTGTTCCTCTCAGTTATTGGACTGATATTTGCCAGCCATGAGTTGCTTCCAAACTTGGCAACTTTGTATCCATAGCAGCACAATATTCTGAGTGTTTGCTACATTGTTGTACTTTTGAGTTGTCAGGTGACCAATGTTGATGGGAACTCACTTGCTTGGTTCAGGCAATGCTTTGTGGAAGCAGCATGTGGCTCTTGTCTCAGACCTTCCCCAAGGATAGCTGAAGAGCAACAGTGTGCTCTGTAAGGTGTCTCAGCCCTGAGCTTCTCTCCACACAACACACAAGCGTTTTCAGTGGCTATTTAAGTGTCATCATGGAAGGATGTATTTAACTTAAGGTGACAACTTTTCTCGAGCTGGAAATGGAGCACAAGCATAATTTGTTTTATTTATCATAATATTCTTCTGCCTCGAAAGTGGTATTTATTTAATTTGAAAAAAGTATTATTGCTGCTTTTTGTGTCCATATTAAACAGTTTTGCAAATCAGATTGTAAGAATCTAAATCTCTCTTGATTTCAGATTACGCTTCTATCAGAAGTGTTTTTATCTTTTTTAACTCATCTAAATGTTTCAGCATTTTACCACTTGTTTCATTTTCACCAATGGTCTTCGAGAAACATTCAGAGACTGTCCTTTGTCAAGCACATGTATTTCTTTCCTCTTAACAAAATATGGTTATTTGAAAAAAACTGTTTTCCAAGGAGGAGGGCAAATATTCCGAGGTCTTGTGTGGAGGTGATGAAAGTGAGAGAAAAATCGGCATTATCTTTTGATAACAGTAAATAGAGAACATTTGAGTCCTTTTTTGCAATGGATACTGACAGTTACTAAACCAAAGCCAACTGATTTTGAGAGACACTTGTTCTTGCTAACAGCAGATAGATGGAGGTCTTCCCCAAGCCGATAATTAGGCAAAGAAAAGCAATCGGGAAATTGGGATTCTACATTTTTGCCAGTACAATTACACTTCTTTCAGTAGTGTTTTTATCACTTTTAACTCATCTAAATGTTTCAGCATTTAACAACTTGTTTCATCTTCACCTGTGAGGGCCAAAATAATGATTATATGCTTCTAATGATTATATGCCTCATGATTGTATACATGTGCCCTTTGCCCTATATTTTGTGCTTTGTCTGTTGAGAAATACAGAGCTTTTCCCTTACATCAGTTTTAACCAGACATGCAACTATCAGCGAAACTCAAGTCTTGTGATGGAAAGCAGAAGATGGAAGAGCAGATGTTGCTCCAAAGATAGTACCAGGTTTTTGGAGTAAAGGTCAATCTCCTAACCTCCAGGCTATAGGAGATGACGCCAGCATGGCAACCATGATCTAATTTGGAGGACCAATTAGCAAGAGCCGGAGGCTAGACATATATGCTTAAGCCATAACCCATAATCAAATTAAGCTATAACCAATTATAACGATTTTAATGTATGTAACCACACCTTTTTCTATGGGTATAAGAAGCTATGTAATCAGGAAATAAGGGCAGTTCATTTCTCTTTTCTGTTCGGCAAGTTAAGAGCATGAACCTAAGATAAAACAGAACTTCAGTCTTCTGTCTTTTCTTATCCAAACGTGCACGCATGCTCAACTAATTTGGAGTGTCTGAGAGAAGAGTGTAAGGCGGGATTGACCCGACCCTGACACACCAATGGTCTTCGAGAAACATTCAGAGACTGTCCTTTGTCAAGCACATGTATTTCTTTTCTCTTAACAAAATATGGTTATTTGAAAAAACTAATTTCCAAGGAGGAGGGCAAATATTCCAAGGTCTTGTGTGGAAGTGATGAAAGTGAGAGAAAAATCGGCATTATCTTCTGATAACAGTAAATAGAGAACATTTGAGTCCTTTTTTGCAATGGATACTGATGGTTACTAAACCAAAGCCAACTGATTTTGAGAGACACTTGTTCTTGCTAACAGCAGATAGATGGAGGTCTTCCCCAAGCCGATAATCAGGCAAACAAAGAAAAGCAATCGAGAAATTGTGATTCTACATTTTTGCCACTACAATGATACTTGAAAAACAGAAAATCTTCTACCTCCTGTGACGTAACTTCTTTGGTCTATAAAATAAACAGAAGTGCCGGAAGTTGATGTGGTAAAAGTTGGAGAGAGAGTAGTCTGAATTGAGTTAGGAAATTGTTCCTCTCAGTTATTGGACTGATATTTGCCAGCCATGAGTTGCTTCCAAACTTGGCAACTTTGTATCCATAGCAGCACCATATTCTGAGTGTTTGCTACAGCTACTTCTTTTGTACGTTATTAGAGTAGTGTTCTGTTGTTGTCAGTGGACACCAATTGTGATGGGGAACTCACTTGCTTGGTTCAAGCAATGCTTTGTGGAAGCAGCAGGTGGCCTTGTCTCAGACCTCCCCAAGGATAGCTGAAGAGCAACAGTGTGCTCTGTAAGGTGCCTCAGCCCTGAGCTTTCTCTCACACAACACACAAGCGTGTTTCAGTGGCATATTAAGGTGTCATCATGGAAGGTGTATTTAACTTAGGTGACAACTTTCTCGAGCAGGAAATGGAGCACAAGCATAATTTGTTTTATTTATTTCATAATATTTCTGCCTCCAAAGTGGGATTTTTAATTGAAAAAAGTATTATTGCTGCTTTTGTGTCCATTTAAAACAGTTTTGCACAATCAGATTGTAAGAATCTAAATCTCTCTTGATTTCAGATTACGCTTCTATCAGAAGTGTTTTTATCTTTTTAACTCATCTAAATGTTTCAGCATTTTACCACTGTTTCATTCTTTCACCAATGGTCTTCGAAGAACATTCAGAGGACTGTCCTTGTCAAGCACATGTATTCTTTCCTCTTAACAAAATTGGTTTTGAAAAAAAACTGTTTTCCAAGGGAGGGCAAATATTCCGAGGTCTTGTGTGGAGGTGATGAAAGTGAGGAGAAAAAAAAATCGGCATTATCTCTTGATAACAGTAAATAGAGAAACATTTGAGTCCTTTTTTGCAAGGATATGACAGTTACTAAACCAAAGCCACTGATTTTGAGAGACACTTGTTCTTGCTAACAGCAGATAGATGGAGGTCTTTTCCCCAAGCCGATAATTAGGCAAAGAAAAAGCAATCGGAAATTGGGATTCTACATTTTTGCCAGCTGTACAATACACTTTTTTCAGTAGTGTTATACTTTAACTATCTAAATGTTTCAGCATTAACACTTGTTTCATCTCACCAATGGTCTTCGAGAAAAATCAGAGACTTGCTTGTCAAGACATGATTATTTTCTCTTAACAAAATATGGGTATTTGAAATAAAACTAAATTCCAAGGAGGAGGGCAAATATTCAAGGTCTTGTGTGGAAGTGATGAAAGTGAGAGAAAAATCGGCATTATCTCTGATAACAGTAATAGAGAACATTTGAGTCCTTTTTGCAATGGATACTGGTGTTACTAAACCAAAAGCACAATGTGCACCAAAATAGTACCACTGAAAAGGACAACTCAACACGTAAAAAATAAGCCCTAAATCAGCTTTGTCAACCCAAAAATATTTTAGTTACGTCTCCGAAAAAGATGGCGATGCAAAAACAAATGAGATTTTCTTTATATTCGTTTTTTCCTGTAAAATATATTAAAAAAACTATATAAATGAGGTATCATCGTAATCGTAGTGATCTATAGAATAAAAATATTATAGTATGTTTAGTGTACGGTGTACGACCCCCAAAATATACAAAAAAAAGAAACCCAAAATTGACACTTTTTTTTTCCTCCATACATTAAAGAGTTAATAAAACCTCATCAAAAAGCTACAGACCCACTAAAAGGAAGTATTTGTAAAGTGAATCTCATTTCGCAAAAAATTAAGCCCTTATATGTCCAAATTGCCAAAAAAAATAAAGATTGTATAGCCATTATAAAGTGACAATGCATAATCTGCTCTGAATGGCGCAGCTCCCCCCTCGATGCCCTGGCGTGTGCCCATACAGCAGTCACCACCACATATGGGGGATTGTTATACACGGGAGAGATTGGGTATCAAATTTTGTGGAGCGTTTTGGTATTTTATCCACTGAGAATTTGTACATTTTATGAAAAACACATTCATTTAGCCCAAAAAAATTTAATTTCAAAATTGCATCCGATTTTGTTTTAACCCCTGTAAAACAATTAAAGGGTTAACAAACTTCATAAAAGTTGTTTCACGTACGTTGAGGGGTGTAGTTTCTATAATGGGGTAATTTATGGGGTTTTACTTTTATTTAGGCCTCTCAAAGTGACTTTGGGCAGGTCCCTCAATAGCAGGATTTAGCTTTTTTAATGAAAATGTGAAAAATCGCACCTAACGTTCAAAGCCCCAGAACATCCTACAAAAATAAGAGTGTGCATAAAAAACCACTGAGACATAAAGTAGACATTTGGTGAATGTTAGTTATTACGTTTTTTGCAGTTATGACTATGTGTGGAAAAAGTAGAACATTTTGAATTTTGAAAATTGCTAATTTTTCCAAATTTTCACCAAATATCTGATTTTCTCATAAATAAATGCAAAACATACCGCCAAAATTTTTTAACTAACATGAAGTACGATGTGTCACGAGAAAGCAATTTCAAAATCACTTGGATATGTTAAAGCGTTCCGAAGTTATAGCCACTTATAGTGACACAGGGCAGATTTGAAAAAATGGGCCGTGTCACGAAGGTGAAAAGTGGCTTCAGCGTTAAGGGGTTAAATGGCAGCTGTAGAACCCCAGACTGTGGTTGTTAATGTATTGAAGGAAATTTATCAAAAACCATCATGATAAACCAAGGTAACTTACTCATAGATCCAGGCACCGTGACTGTGCTAATATTCTTACATATCCTGTGTGAGATTACAGCAGGGGGAAGTGCACAGTGTAACAGCCTCTGAAGCTACAACACAGAGGGGCTTTAATTACACCCTCAGAGCCTTTCTGACCCGTAAGCATACTTTGAGGTAATTTTAGAAGGAAGGAGGCCATGGATAACAAATAAAATAAGATTACCATAGTTACAGTGCCTGGATCTATGAGCAAGCGCCCCTGGTTTATCATGCTTTATTTTGATGGCAGATTTACTTTAACCCCTTAATGACTTGGCCCTTTTTTGTTTTTTTTTATTTCCATTTTTCACTCCACACCTTCAAAAATCTATAACTTTTTTATTTTTACACTTAAAGAGCTCTGTGATGACTTGTTTTCTGCATTGCACTTCATAGTGATAGTATTGAATATTCAATGTCGTGTACTGGGAAGCTGGAAAAAAATTCGAAATACAGTGAAAATGGTGAAAAAAAGCATTTGCGCCGTTTTCTTGTGGGCTTGGATTTTACGGCTTTCACTGTGCGCCCCAAATGACATGTCTACTTTATTCTTTGGGTGGGTGCAATTAAGGGGATATGACATTTGTATAGGTTTTATAATGTTTTCATACATTTCCAAAAATTAAAACCTCCTGTACCAATTTTTTTTATTTTTTTATTTTGACATCTTCTGCCGCTAATAACTGTTTCATACTTTGGTGTAGGAGCTGTGGGTAGAGTCATTTTTGGCGATTTTTGATGACGTTTTCACTGCTACCATTTTTAGAACTGTATGACCGTTTGATCTTTATTAAATTTTTTTACGTTTTTCAAAATGGCAAAAAAGTGGCATTTTTGACTTTGGGCGCTATTTTCTGTTACAGGGTTAAACGCAGTGAAAAAACGTTTTTATATTTTGAAAGATTGGGCAATTTCGGAAGCAGTGATACTTAATGTGTTTATGAATTTTACTGTTTATTTATATTAATATCAGTTCTAGGGATAGGGGGGGTTAAAGGGGTTGTCCGAGAGTTATGAAAAAAAAATATATAGGTGGCCGGAGGGGGCGGCTTAAAAAAAATAAAGCAGTGCTGGATTCAGCTTCCGGCCAGACCTGACAACCTTCCAGCCCCCATACACAATGCTGTGAATAGGGACGGATAGGCGTGGCCGGCCACGGCCGGCCGGAAGCTTTATCCAGCACTGCTCCGGCGGCCATGTTTGTTTACATGGCGCCCGGACCGAAGCAAAAGCAGCGCGGGACACCGGAAGGTAAGAAGATCTTTATTTTTAGCACATTGTAATGAAGGGGCTCAAACGAGACAGCCTCGGGTCTTCGGAAGACCGGAGGCTGTCATAGCAACAGATGGCTGCTCCCCGATGACGTCACAGGGAGCGACGATCTTCGGCGAGCGCCACCATCTTTTTGAAGCCAGCGGCAGCGATATTCGGTTCTAGCACCGTCCCGGGTATTAACGGTAAAATGCAGCAAAGACTTACCGGCTGTGTAGAGGGTTCAGCCTGTGAGCCCTCTCCATTTATCCGCACAGTAAACGATTGGTGCGTCAGTGAAAATGGGTATAGTGAAAGGAGTGTGCGTTAAGGGGTTAAGATTCCATGCAATGAACTGGGAAGCAGAGAAGATGTGGGTAGATTGTTTTTTTTATAGGGTTTTTTTTATGCCCCCCCCCTTGGGTACTTGAACCCTAGAGGGGTTGATGGCCCATACTATTAACTGCCACTATCAAAAGCACTGTGCGTAGTGACCTTTAGTAATAGTGTACCATCAAGATTACAGCTAACCTGTACCTGTATGGAAGGGGTTGTGCCAGGGAACTCTACTTCATCCCCATGCATAACAAATGTAAATCAAAAAAAACAAGAAAGAAGGAGGAATAAAATAAAAACTGAGATTACGTTTTGTAAAGGTGAAAATATATACTTTATTAGTTACAATGTGAATTATAAAAACATGTATAATGAATAAAAAGGATGGCTACAGGAGAGACAGAAGTTCACATAGACCAGGACATATGATGTGCAGGGGGTAGGTGATAAGTGGTAAGGGGCATGCTGATGACAAGCTCAATAGTGAGTTACAGCATTGTGTGTGCCCAAACGGCTGACAGCAGTAACATTACAACACCATGGGCAAGTGACTAGTGCAATCCATGGACCTGTACAATATAAATAGCTGTGAACCGAGAGCCTGTGCTCATAGTTACCTGGTCTTAACTGCCACGGGCAGACTTTTACAGATTGTGCTGAATGACAATGAATGTTTCTTAGAGTCTATGGACTACAATGGATTACAACCCCGCAGTGACGCCATTGGGCAGGCCAGTAGTGGAAGTTATTTTCCCGTTATGGCATCTAACCTTATAAGATTATTATTTTTATTAATTGGGCATTTTGGTACGAGGGGATAGCTAACAATCTGTATTCTTATATTTTATTTATATATATTCTTGGGAAAGGAGGGGGTAACTTGAATTTTACAGGCTGCAATAGAAAATGGCAAAGGACAGGCATTGGAGCCTCTCTGATGTGCCCGGTTGTCATAACTGATCACCAATATCTTTATGATGGCGTCATGAGCCATCGCTGTTTGGGATCCCCAGTTGGCTTTGAACGCGCCACCTAAAAGGTTAGGAGGTCGTCTTATAAGCCTGCGAGCACGAAAATTCCAAATGCTTGATAATTGACAAAAAACACTGTTGTGACATTTACTTTTTGGGCTTCCTTATTAACGGCGTTTACTGTATGGTCCAGATGAGACATCACCTTAATACATTGTCAGTGCCAGTGCCTGCCGAGTTAGGGTTTTTCAGCACATTTTTTGTGCCGAAAAACTTATACTCGAGTATATATGGTATTTAATCGCACAAAAAAATGCAATAAAAAGCGATTAAAAAAACATATCCACTCCAAAATGATACTGGTGGACAGTACTACATGTCCCACAAAAACAAACCATCAACCAGCTCCGTAGAAAAAAAATAATTAAAAATGTTGTTATGTCACTTAGAAGACGCCGATGCAAAGATGATAGATTTTTTTTCCCCACATTAGGGTTTTATTGTGAGAAATTTAGTAAAACCTAAGAAAAAGTATCTAAATATGGTATCCACTGCATTTTCTACTCCTCCATGTCCAAAAAATGTTAATATGTTTTCAACAAAAGGGGATACCAGCCCCGAAATGGTTTTGCTGGAAAATGCATCTTATCACGCAAAAAAAAAAATTGGCCCCAGTTTATGGCCTACAAAAGGGCAGCAATTTTCCTTCTGCACCCTACAACTAGTAATGTCCACATGTGGGGTGTCTTTGTACTCAGGAGAAATTGCATTACAAATGTAAAGATGGGTTTTCTTTTTTTTTCTATCTTTTGGAAATGTGTAAATTTTAGGGCTAAATAAACGTATGACCAACAAAGTTAGACTATTCTAAATTTACAAGGGTACATTCATACAGCATGTAATGTGTCGCAGCACAGACATCAACACAATATACAGTAAATTAAGATATGAAAAAGCATAAGTCAAAATTATATACATTTATACAGTATTTACAATGATGCATACAATGTATACTATGTCACAGCACAAAAAGTCAAAGTTACATACATTTTCACATGCATGCAGCATATACTGTGTCACAGCACAAACAACATATACATGAAGTTTAAATTCACACTTAGCATTAACACCACACAGAAGTATAATCCTCAATTACGGCATGAGGATACTACACTGAGCGGTGTGCATTACAATTATGGCGACGACCAAGTGTAAATTTGGTAAAGGGTGTGGGGTGAAAGGGGAGAGGGTAGGGGGTAACACTTGCCCAAATCTTTATTGAAATACAGACACACAAGGGGGAAAAATTAGGAAGGAGAACCTGCCAAAAGTCCACTTCCTAGTTTGGGTGATTTGCATAATATATGCATATCCCACAATCCCCTGCAAAAGTCCAAATCAAGTGAAAAGTGAATGTTTTACGGTGTTTGCCAGATAAACACAGCCTGTTTTTTTTCCGTAATACGCCTAATCTAAGCAAAGTCCAGAGTCTTCCGCAAAAGTCCTGAACTTGCACAAAGTGTAGGTTTTCCGGTGGAAGCCGGAATGTGCTAATGTTGCCGGGTGTTCGTGACGTGGGGTGCAACTGTACGGGTTAATTTATACAACAGAAAACAAATATGCCCCTGCGTTCTATGGCACAGCCAAAGCCAAACAACTCTCTAACCAAAAATATCAGAAATGCCAGTATTTGTATAAAAGGTATATCTTTTATTAATGTTACACACAAGTCAAATACAGACATGTACATCCCACAATGGATAAATCAAGAGATACATTTACATAGGGGAAACAACTAGTCCCAGATGGAAAATGGGACATCCACAGAGTACTTATGGCCCCTCCTTTATACAGGCTGTTCTACGGTCAAACACCTGCCCGTTACAAAAGGTATTCCAATACGTTCAACAATGGGACACATAAAGGTGAGGTGACAATGATAAAGTGAAACCAGCAATTAAAGTAGACCGGAGGTACCTTCCGGTATTACGGGTTCAAAAATCCCCCTATCCTCCCAAAGTGCATCCTTGATTTCTTTCAGCATCACAAATACTTGTGTGCTGTCTGTAGGATGTAAAACTAATACCATTTAAGATTGCACCGACCCCTCTAATGAATAAAAATAAAACATGGGTATGAATATACCAATATCGTTCCATATATAAATACCAGCAGCACATACGTGTCTGCCCATGAACCCCTATGACCCTTAAAAACATGATGACCCTAAGGTGAATTACAAATGTGCAAAATGATCTAAGGTGTAAAAATATTTAGTAAGGTGCATGGTGTGCAACATAACAAAATTAGCCTAAATATTGGTAGAAAAGTGCATAGACCCTAAATATCCTATACTAGTGTCCCCCTGTATTGGGGATATAAGGAAAGTGCAGGTTTCACTTTATCATTGTCACCTCACCTTTATGTGTCCCATTGTTGGATGTATTGGAATACCTTTTGTAATGGGCAGGTGTTTGACCATAGAACAGCCAGTATAAGTACTCTGTGGATGTCCCATTTTCCATCTGGGACTAGTTGTTTCCCCTATGTAAATGTATCTCTTGATTTCCCCATCGTGGGATATACATGTCTGTATTTGACTTGTGTGTACAGATTAATTTAGCCTACTGAAACTTGCGCTCACCTTTCACTCAGGACACAAATTGAGCATAAATAACACCTCATACAGCTCCAGCATCCCCCAGACGCGCTGCCACCACTTATTGCATTTATACCACTCTACATCAACTCTTCCTTCTCAAGCAATCACCTTGTCACACCACTAGACATGCACCCCCAGCACTTTAGCAGTAACACAGCTAACCACACTTCACAAGGCTATGAGTTCGCAGAGCATACAGGGACCAAAAATTAAAGTGAAAAGCTTTAATTACAAAAAGTTGTTCAGTGCATAAAAAAGATGTTAAAAACAAAAGAATTACAAAATAAAATGACAACCATCCCAAATGTCCTTTGGGCTCTGAACAGACCAGTCTTCAGTTCAGAGGTTATCAGGCTGTAAAAGCTCCAGGATGTCATAAAAGCTGCCTGGACGCTTCAATAGATGCCAATTGTCATATATCTCAACAAAGTTTGTAATTACCTTATACAAATCTTATACATTCAAGATATCTCCTCGACACTGGGATTCTCCCTGAGGGAGGCGATGAGCTTCTAGGGAAGCAACCCAGCTCACAGCAGGGTATCCAAATCAAGTTGGCTATAGCCTCACCTGTGCTTGCTTCCTGTGGTTGTACAATCCAGCAGGCTGTTGAGGACACATCTATAGCAATCCAATGTGATCAAGGCCATCTTGTGTTAAGTGAGGAGTCTCCTTGTATACCAGATGGCATGAGTGCCCTGGAGCAGTCCATAAAGTTTTCTGTGGTATGATATGGAGCTCCTGGGCACAGAGTCCTGATGATGTTCCCGGTGTCCAACAGTCTCTGAACAAAGGGCACTCTCAGAACAGGTGCAGAGGGGTCTCCTCCTTCCTGGGGCAGTAGAGAGTGTTGGTCAGTCTTCAGGTGTACATGAAGGCTCTGAGGGGCAGCCCCCCTTGAAAAGCCATCCATGATATGTAATTGTGCCTGTTGAGCAGTGTGCTCCAAGACACATTGGCCCAAACAGTCCTGGCCGTGTCCTGTGTGACTCCTGGAACACATTTCAACAAAACTTTGGCTTGGATCATCCCACTTGAACGCCATAGATACACCATCACTGGCCCGTAGCTTTATTGAAATACAGAGGCACAAGGGGAAAATAGGAAAGGGAACCTGCCAAGAGTCCACTTCCTAGTTTGTTCAATTTGCATAATATATGCGAAACTCACAGTCCTCTGTAAAAGTCCAAAATGGTTGCAAACTTAGATATTTTCCAGTGGGAGCCAGGCAGTGCTGTTGCTGGGATTCTCCCCGAGGAAGATGTTGAGCTTCGGGGGTGGCGAGCCAGCTCACAGCAGGGGGTTCAGCAAGTCAGGCATAGCTTGACCTGCTTTTACTAGTTCCTTGTAGAGAAGTGGTGGTGTCATCACTGCAAAGAGAGAAGGGCTCCCACCATCGAGCTTCCCATTTTCTTAGTCTCACAGTTTATCTGCCATTGCATAATCCCGCAGAATACTGAGAACCAGTCTGTAACAATCCATTGTTGTACTTTCCCAAAAGAGGAGTCTTCTAGCGTACCAGATGGCATCCTTAATGGCATGAGTGTCCTGGAACAGACCGTAAAGTCCTGGAAATGCTGTTCTAGGTTGTCCAACAGGCTCTGAGCAAAGGGCCACTCCCAGAACAGGTGCAGAGGGGTCTCCTCATTCCAGTGGCACCTGGGGCAGTAGAGAGCTCAGTCTTTGGGCGAACATGAAGGCCCTGAGCGGCAGCCCCCCTTGAATGGCCATCCACCATATGTCCTTGTGCCTGTTGAGCAGCCTGCCCCAAGACACATTGGCCCAAACAGTCCTGGCCAGGTCCTGGGTGACTCCAGGAACACATTCCAACAGATCTTTGGCTCGGATGAGCTTGTGCACCGTCTTCGGCTTCCACAGATCAGGTTTGAATCCCTCCAGTTGGTAATCCCTCACAAAGCAGACGGCCTGGGCATAGTACCAAGGCGAGTGCCAGTTGTCTGGGACACCCTTGTCACCCTTGCTTGGCTCCTTGAACATGACTGCTTGCTTGACTCTGTCCATCTTTGAGCCCCAAACAAAATAGAAAACAGTCCTGGTAACCTCCTTGAAGATGGGGGTCAGGGGTGGCCACGCCTGTGCCGCGTACTGGAGTGCAGAAAGCACCTCGTTACGCAGCACAAAAGTAATCCTTTCTACAGTGAGTTGTCTGTCTCTCCACAGCACAACTCTGGGATTGAATTTGGTGAAGCACTCTTGCCAGGTCTGCGTCTTCCTTCCCCAAAGCAGAGAAATGAGGTCCCCCAGCACTACATAGAGTGCAGCCAGAAATCCATCACTGGCCAGAATCCTGCTGGGCCTGAGAGCAGCTCGGCCGCTGTCAGGGGGACCTCCAAGGCTTAAGCACCTGTAGAGTCCAAAACGTTGGCAATATTTGGAAGGAATCTCTTGGTGGTGTTTGTCATCCTTGGCAGCTTCAAGTGGTAGAGGACGCTGTAGACTTTCCAAAAAAAGAAAATATCCACTTTGACAAAAATGATGATTTGTCACAACACCCTTCCTTCCTTCCTTCCTTCCTTCCTTCCTTCCTTCCTTCCTTCCTTCCTTCCTTCCTTCCTTCCTTCCTTCCTTCCTTCCTTCCTTCCTTCCTTCCTTCCTTCCTTCCTTCCTTCCTTCCTTCCTTCCTTCCTTCCTTCCTTCCTTCCTTCCTTCCTCCCTCCCTCCCTCCCTCCCTCCCTCCCTCCCTCTGATTTTGAGAGACACTTGTTCTTGTTAACAGCAGATAGATGGAGGTCTTCCCCAAGCCGATAATTAGGCAAAGAAAAGCAATCGGGAAATTGGGATTCTACATTTTTGCCAGTACAATTACACTTCTATCAGAAGTGTTTTTATCACTTTTAACTCATCTAAATGTTTCAGCATTTAACAACTTGTTTCATCTTCACCAATGGTCTTCGAGAAACATTCAGAGACTGTCCTTTGTCAAGCACATGTATTTCTTTTCTCTTAACAAAATATGGTTATTTGAAAAAACTAATTTCCAAGGATGAGGGCAAATATTCCAAGGTCTTGTGTGGATCGGTGAGTCAGAAAGGTGAGAGAACACATCGCATTAATTCTTTTGAAACGACGTTAATATATAACATTTGTAGTCCTTTTTTGGCATGATCGAAACAGTTTACTAAACCAGACGCCACTGATTTGATGAGAGACACTCCTTGTTCTTGTTGCTAACAAGCAGTAGATGGGAGGTCTTCCCCAAGCCGTAATTAGGCCAGAAAAGCCATCGGGAAATTGGGATTCTACATTTTCTGAATTCTTGTTCTGGCGGAAGTGACCTACTACCAGCTGGGGGGCCGACGTACAGCTTGAAAACCAAAAAGGATTTGACTGAGGAACGTTAGAACGCGAGTGTAGAGAGCCAGGAAAAGCCTAGGGCTGGATCAACTAAGTCTTCTTGCGGCCCTTGCTCTATCTGAATTTGTAAGAGACCTCCTCTCATGGCCTCCTACGCTGCGGTTACATTGGCGGTCGCCCATGTTTTTACCGAGCGCAAAAAAACATGTCCACTCTCATACCTGTTCCTTTCAGCTAGCGTGTGCTACCTCTGGAATAGTTCGACCTTTCCTCCCGCTCGGTTTCAAACCTCCCTACTTGATGCTCACATACACGATCTTGGGCCCAATAGCGTGCTTACATCACGCTCCCCCTTGCTTAACACTATGGGTCATACTCTCCTCATCTTCAGAGGCCACTGGTCTTCGAGAAACATTCAGAGACTGTCCTTTGTCAAGCACATGTATTTCTTTTCTCTTAACAAAATATGGTTATTTGAAAAAACTGTTTTCCAAGGATGAAGGCAAATATTCCGAGGTCTTGTGTGGAGGTGATGAAAGGGAGAGAAAAATCGGCATTATCTTTTGATAACAGTAAACAGAGAACATTTGAGTCCTTTTTTGCAATGGATACTGACGGTTACTAAACCAAAGCCAACTGATTTTGAGAGCACTTGTTTCTGTTAACAGCAGATTAGAGGAGGTCTTCCCCAAAGCCGAAATTAGGCAAGAAAAGCAATGGGGAAATTGGGATTTATACATTTTTGCCAGTACAATTACACTTCTTTACAGTAGTGTTTTTTCACTTTAAAACTGATCTAAATGTTTCGCATAACCAAACTGTTTCATCTTCACCAATGGTCTTCGAGAAACATTCAAAGACTGTCCTTTGTCAAGCACATGTATTTCTTTTCTCTTAACAAAATATGGTTATTTGAAAAAACTAATTTCCAAGGAGGAGGGCAAATATTCCGAGGTCTTGTGTGGAGGTGATGAAAGGGAGAGAAAAATCGGCATTATCTTTTGATAACAGTAAACAGAGAACATTTGAGTCCTTTTTTGCAATGGATACTGACGGTTACTAAACCAAAGCCAACTGATTTTGAGAGACACTTGTTCTTGCTAACAGCAGATAGATGGAGGTCTTCCCCAAGCCGATAATCAGGCAAAGAAAAGCAATCGAGAAATTGTGATTCTACATTTTTGCCACTACAATGATACTTGAAAAACAAAAAATCTTCTACCTCCTGTGACGTAACTTCTTTGGTCTATAAAATAAACAGAAGTGCCGGAAGTTGATGTGGTAAAAGTTGGAGAGAGAGTAGTCTGAATTGAGTTAGGAAATGGTTCCTCTCAGTTATTGAACTGATATTTGCCAGCCATGAGTTGCTTCCAAACTTGGCAACTTTGTATCCATAGCAGCACCATATTCTGAGTGTTTGCTACTTCTTGTACTTTTGAGTTGTCAGGTGACCAATGTTGATGGGAACTCACTTGCTTGGTTCAAGCAATGCTTTGTGGAAGCAGCATGCGGCTCTTGTCTCAGACCTTCCCCAAGGCTAGCTGAAGAGCAACAATGTGCTCTATAGGGTGCCTCAGCACTGAGCTTCTCTCCACACAACACACAAGCGTTTTCAGTGGCTATGCAATGTAGAAAGCAAGGATGGCACTCACCAAATAGTAGTTGTGGATATCTTCTTTTTTATTTCATCAAGTATATATACTCACAAAAAATAAGTGCGGGGGAGGGAGTGGGAGCTGGACGCCCAAAGGAGGGCAACGGCCGTTTCGCGCTGTGCTGCGCTTCTTCCGGCCCTGAAGGTGAAGTGATTAAAAGCCGTAGGGTTTTTAAATGCTGGTGGATCACTTGGACACTCCCACAGGGGGAGTATCCGACGCTCTTTGGAGAAGGCAGAAGAGAAAGAAGGTCGCCTGGAGGCAATAGGGGACAACGAAAACCTGGTCGTGAACCTTACGGACCAAGAATTAGATAAGGACTGTGTTTCGGCATTACAAAGAGGACTGAGTTTCTGTATCACTGAACAATTTAATAAAGTAGATTTTGAGGTGGACCTGTTTAAGGGATTGAGAAAGATGAACCTGAAAAAATTCTTTACAGCGCAAGGGAGATTAAAGGGCGACCAGAAGGAGGAGAAGCATGCAGAGGTCCCATTGGAGATAGGCCCTCTCGGGTTCTTCGTAACAGGCGAATTATCCGACATTGAGAAAGAATGTATACTCTTTCTAGCCAGTGAGGAATAGAAAAAAACATCAGGAGTAAAAGAACCCTTTAGAGGGGGTGTAAAATCTAGGTTTAATCCACCAGTCCAACAGGGTAGTTCTCTTGATCTTTTTCGCAGGCAGGTTATGAAAGATGTGGAATCCCTAATATACAAACAGGAGGGTTTAAATCTAACTAAAAAAGAAATTTTAGCCATGGAGAAATTAAAGAACAACGAAGGGGCGTGGTCTGGACTCTGGACAGGATGGCCGCACATTAACAGAGCTCCGCAGCCCCGGTGCTTAATTCCGCTATAAGGAGGGGAACTATCCTGGCCCCAAAAGCAAAAAAGACCCCCAGAAGGGGAACGAAGCCCTCGAGATCCCGAGACGCTGGTCGGACAGGCAAAACGCCGCTCACCCGCTTCTTCCTTCGATCCGCGGGCCCACGTGCAGCCGGGAGACCTGACGACCTAAAAGGTGACTCACCGCAGCTTCCTGAGGCGTCCACTATGGCCCCCATACCAGCAGCGGGGAGACGGGGATCCGCGGCGACTACCGCTGCGCCGCCTTCATATGCGGGCTGCAAAGACTCTGCCGGCCCGTCACAGGCCGCGCCAAGCCGCCATCTTAGCCCCCAGTCTAAAGGGCAGCGTGGCTCCCCTGTAGCGCAGCAGCGCCAAAACACGGCGGCGCAGCAGCGCCAAACCACAGCGGAGCAGCAGCGCCACAATAAAGTGGCCCCACCACAGGACACTGACCAGGGAGCCTCACAGCACAATACCGGAGAGGTGAAGCCCTCCCAGTCAAATACTGCCACCGCACCCCAGATACAGCCCCAGGAGAATGAAACGGGCCCTGGCCAGGAGATATGGAGGAATGGAGACACCCTAGGGGTCCCCCCTCGATCCCCTCAACGGACATGCCAAGAGAATTCGATCACCGGGTAACCCGTATGTCCCCGGTCAGGAGAGCAGAAGAGGAGCTGGGTGCTACCCCCCCCCCTACCGATATGCAGCTCCTTCCCAGAGAGTGGGCGTCATCCGGAGCCATATAGTATGGACATTAGGACAGACAAGAGGCCATCAGCTCCGAACCGTACTGGACGCTCATCTCAGAATTTGCCGACTAAAGAGGACTTTAAATCGTGATCGCTGAAGTAGAGAAGCGTTCAAGTCGTCTAAATTCAGAGGTAACGCGATATTCAGTGTATGACGCATGAAAATTGAGAGCTGGGAAACTGGCGGCAGACATCAAGGCGTCAGATCACACATACGCAACATACTTTGCACTCCAATCTGTTACACTACAAGTTATGGCCAGGCACCTGGAGATCTCGATAACAGGGGAGAGACGTATAATATTAGGGTGAGGGGTCTACCAGAGGGTGGAGGCAAGGAGGATGTTCGCGCTACACTACAAGCACATTTTTCAGCGCTACTAGGAGAGCGGAGATACAGGTGTGAGCTTGACAGAGCTCATAGAGCCTTGAGGCCTAAAACACTGGGAGGAAACCCACGGGATGTGCATCTGTTGTGTGAACGACTTTGAATTAAAGGAAACGCATCATGTTTGCCGCGAGGGCAAAATAAGAATTTCAACTTCAAGGGAGATGTCCTACAGCTTTACCAGGATCTCTCTGGAATCACCCTTCAGAAGAGGCGGGGATCCTGCGACCATTGCTGGATATTTGCATGAGACAAGGCATACCTTACCGCTGGAACTCCATTTGCCCTGTCGGCCACCAAAGATGGAATACGGCCACGCTTACTGTGATTGAGGAACTTCAGAATTCTGCGGACATTTGGAACATTCCGATTCCAAACTGGAAGATGGGGGGTCTCCCCCACCAGCTACGCCAACAGCAGTAAGAGTCAGCCGCAACAAAAAGAGACGAAGACCACGAACCAGCGCTCCATCCCAGGACCTCTTATGATTAGAGGAGAGCGCCTGCTGGGCATAATCCTTTTACAGTTAATGGGGGTCTCTATGCTGCTTATGTTGCTTATGTTCGGGATACTCTTTCCCTCTAACGTCTTTGTAATAATTTGCCATAAAGGCATCGGGGGTTACTTCCCGGATTCTCTAGATAGTTAGTGATACCAAAGTATTAAGTTAGTATAGTACTGTACTTGCAGGAAAAATGTCTTTCTTCCTTTCCAGGGTTAAATACCACGTTTTCCCCACTAGGTGGGTCTTTACTGGATCTGCTTCCAATTCCAGATTGGGATTTATATAGGAGGTGGTGAATCCAGACCAGCGACATATCCCCTACTTCAGGGGCAGCTCGGCTGAGTAGGCCTGCACCAGGATCAGGGGAGATTTCTCCTTTCCCGGTTATTGACTCGGGAATTTATTCTTGTGTTTCTTGTTATTTTCTACTTGGTGGTTTATTCGTTTCATTGTCTGTCTTGTAGTGTGCAAGTTTTGTCCTTCCACTTTGTCACATTCCTACCCTTTATTCCTAGTGTTTCTGACATCTTGGGTGTGCACACACCAGCACCCCTCCCACTCACATACTGAGCCTGATTGTAGAAGCTACATATAGTCCCTCTCATCCCCCCTCCTAGGTCAGGCGCCATACCACGCAGGAGCGCGCAACGGGTCTGGCAAGGAGTATCCGCTAATCAGCTAACCATGGTCCGGCTCCTGCGCTTAATGTAAAAGGCCTAATCAGATCGTAAGCGAAGACTCACGCTTAACGAGCTAAAGAGAAGTAGCAGCAGATGTGGTGTTTCTACAGGAGAACGCATTTATGATGCGGACAGGGAATTTTAACTTTGCTAAGCATCTTTACCCGGTCTCTTATACGTGCGTCCAAGGAGAACAAAAAAAGGAACGGGGGAGTGGCGATTCTGTTCTCAACTTCGTGCCCATAGTGCCTGAGACGGTGACTTCGGATCCCATGGGCCGCTTTATCATCATTCAGGGTAAATTGTTCGGGCTCGCCCGTACTTTTATGCAACAATATGCTCCCAATACATCCCAGGTCCGCTTCATTATAAAGTCCTGAATAAGTTAGCTAAACTTTACACAAGCACCCACTGGTAGGAGGGGACTTAATGTCATTTTTTCAGAAAATTGGACCCTGGCATTTGATCCCAACCCCACCACTAGATCGCAGAAAACACCATCTCAGTGGCATTCCTAGAGTCATTGAGAGGTTGCCCTGTATGATTGTGGATGTGGGGAACCCGGGTGACCGCTATTTACCTTTACTCCGCCCCGCACGGCACCCATACCGTATAGATTATTGGTTTGGAGATATACATATCTTGCGAATGATGCACACTGCAGAGGTGGGGGACAATATCGTGGTCAGACCATGTGCCTATTCCTCCGACAGCTTAGAGAGGGCCTCACTACAACGAGAGTATGTCATGGCGCCCTGAAAGAATCCCCCTAAAAAGCCCTGATCAAGGAAGAGTTTTAAATGGGGCGTTGCGGGAGTATTTTCAGTTTAACGAGGACTCAATTCCCTCCATTCCTGTGATGTGGGAAGCTCATAAAGCGGTCTTCCGAGGCCACTGCATTGAACAGGGAACCAGATTGAAAAGGAATAGGGTCCATCTGGAGAAAGAGCTAAGGAAAGAAATTGATAAGCAGGAGGCAGCTTTGTTAGCCAAACCAACCAGGAGAAGACTCCAACAGCTAATTGAGGTCAGGGAACAGTTGCGAGAGGTTCAGACCCAGGAAGTAGAGAAACTGCTGGTGTTTACTAAGCAACGGTACTATGTACAGGCAAATAAACACCACTCACTCCTGGCGAAGCAACTGAGGGAGAGGAGGGATCACCAAACTTCCCATATTATACGCGATTCTGGGGGCAACTTCTTGCATGACCCGAGGGCGATTGCCTCTCGTTTTCAAGAATTTTACGCCAAATTGTACTCTTTACCAAACACCCTGCCCTTGGATGAGGACCTTAGAAAAACGTTGCTAGTAGATTTTGCTCCCGGGTCTCCCCTCGGAGGCTATTGAGACACTTAGCTCAGAATTAACATCGGAGGAGATAGAGGAAGTGATCAAAGGAATGCCCAACGGGAAATCCCCGGGTCCGGATGGGCTCCCATATCTCTATTATCAGACCTTCTCCCCTGTGTTGTTGCCGCATATGATTTAATGCGTTCTTACAAGGTGAGCCTATGCCTACAACTTTTACTCATTCCTACATCACCCTTATCCCTAAGCCCGGGAAAGATGCAACTGACTGTGCTAATTATAGGCCAATTGCACTTCTGAACGCTGATTTGAAAATATTCACAAAATTGCTGGCCAATCGCCTGATCCAGTGGATCCCCCAGGTAATTTATAAAGACCAAGTGGGCTTTGTGCCAGGGCGTCAGGGTGGCGACAACACGAGGAGAACAATTGATCTTATTGATGTAGTCAACAAACAAAACGACCAGGCCCTGATCCTCAGTTTAGACGCAGAAAAGGCGTTCGATCGCCTCAGCTGGCCCTTCATGTTTCAAGTGCTAGAACACATTGGAATAAGAGGTCCCTTTCTCCAGGCTTTGAGGGGGTTGTATTCAAATCCTACAGCTGAAATTAAGCTTCCACATGCATCCTCCCCACCTCTGCAGATAAGGAATGGTACACGTCAGGGTTGCCCACTTTCTCCTCTCCTGTTCATACTCTGCATTGAACCCTTGGCCTCCATCATCCGACAAGACCCTAATATTCATGGTATTATGGTCAGAGATAGGGAATTCAAATTGTCTCTATTTGCGGACGACATCCTGCTCACTTTAACTCAACCCCTAATCTCTCTGCCCAACCTACAAGCACGGTTACAGCAGTACGGTCGTCTATCTGGTTATAAAGTGAATACCTCAAAGACAGAGCCCTTACCCCTTAATCTTACCCAACCATTGGTTGATCAATTGAAGGCGACGTTCCGATATAATTGGAAAACTGATGCTATTAAATACCTGGGGATACTCCTGACCCCCTCGTACAACACACTCTATGGGCAGAACTTCCCTGATAGCTTCCGAGAAATAAGGACTCTGCTGGATAACTGGAATAGTCTCCCTCTTTCTCTTTTTGGCAGGATAGCAGCGGTCAAAATGACTATCTTGCCCAAGCTGCTTTATCTTTTTGAAACCCTGCCGGTGCCGGTTCCGTTGGGTGCTCTGAGGTCCCTGCAAGCATCAATTTTACATTTTATCTGGGCCAAAAAGAGGCACAGAGTCTCCAAGTCTGTTCTAATTTCTCACAAATCCAAGGGTGGACTATCGGTGCCGGATATTACCAGATACTACTGGGCAACACATTTGCGATGAATCCCAGCGTGGTCTACCTTGCTGGCATTCTCCAAATGGATGGAGATTGAGAAACTATGGTTGGCTCCTTTCCACCCCAACTCTTACCTCTGGCCTGAGGAGGCGCCTACATTGCCTGACCCCCAATTGGGTCCCATCTCATTCACGATTAAATTGTGGAGGGCCTGTGTTACCAGGTTTCCGCTGGTATCCCAGTGCTCTCCTATGCAATCTTTCTTACACACCCCTCTTATGCAACAGGCTGGAGTTGGGCAGGAAATTAAACCATGGCATGAGAAGGGATTGTTTAGATTCGCAGACATAGTAGACTACCGAGATAGGAAGATTTTGCCGTTTCCTGCCTTGCAAGATAAATTCCATCTCCCACATACAGCCAACTTCCACTATATTCGTATTAGGCACTTCCTGCAGTCCCTAAGCAATACTGAGATGGTTTCGGTGCCCACCGCTTTTGAGCACATCTGCAAAACCGCTACCCACACCTCTGGTCTTATATCAGATATCTATATGATACTATTACACCCAAGATCAGATGACCCTATAGCACATCCATACATGGCCAAATGGGAAAGCATATCACAAGATACGTGGCAGATGATCTGGAATAGAGCAGCTAAAACCTCTTTATGTGCTACACATAAGGAGAATCAGTACAAGCTGATGTTGCAGTGGTACCATACCCCATCCTTATTACACAGATTATTCCCAGACACGCCGGACACCTGCTGGCGATGTGGCTCGCCTGGGGGAACTCTTCAGCACATCTTCTGGACGTGCCCATTGGTGCAGCCTTTCTGGCAGGAGGTGGTAGCGGTGGACATTCCACTCTCCCCATTGTATTACTTGCTAAACGTCTCTCCTCAGCCCATGGCCAAGACGGCCACAAAATTGAGCTTGCACATACTCACAGCTGCAAGATGCCTGATAGCGCAATTTTGGAAAAGGCAGGCCCCCCTCCCGAATGGACCTACTCGCTAGGGTAAGGGAGACTCGCAGTATGGAACACTTGACCGCCTCCTTGAACAATCGTATCCCATTATTCGACAAAACCTGGGAACGTTGGGATCGCTACTGGATAGAAGAGCGGGCAGGAGGAGGAGAGTGAGGTGGTCACCCCTATCGTTTCTACCCGAGTGTTAATTGTTGTCATGGTGAGTTCGTCTGAATGTCTTCTGTTGGTTCCCCCCCCCCCCCCCCAACCCTTCTAGACCAACTGAGCATGAAGTTCAAGCGTTCCTTGGTATTTGGTTTACTATCAGGAAAACATTGCACTGTTAAACTTTGTACCCCAGTATGTAAATGGGAAATTTGAGCTGTCAAAATCCTTGGGGACAACACTTGTTTTCTCGTTTGTACTATTATTGGAAAATCTCAATGTGAAATACATGCAAATTATTTGTTATATTGTTTTGAAAATGATAATAAAAATACAATTATATAAAAAAAAAAAAGAACAACGAAGGGGTTGTGGTTAGACCAGCAGACAAGGGGGGGAACATAGTGGTTATGACAAGTGATTATTATAAAAATGAAGCGCTTAGATTATTGGGGGATTCCAGAACCTATAAAAGGTTGTCTAAAGATCCTACACAAGCTTATTGTGAACAACTGAGAATGTTTTTAAGATCACAGGTCATAGGAGGAGTCCTGTCCAAAAAAATGTCCGAAAGGCTGCTACCCCAGTTCCCTAAAAAACCAGACTGGTATTTCTTACCAAAAATACATAACGATATTAGTAACCCGCCAGGTCGACCAATAGTCGCAGGTATAGGCTCGGTTACCGAGCCGCTATCGCAGTATATTGATTGGCTACTTAGGCCAGTTCTTAAGGATATCCCCTCCTATCTTAGGGACACAAAGGATTTCTTATCTGCATTAAGCGAACAACGATGGCAGGAAGGCTCTTACTTGGCATCAATCGATGTTGAGAGCCTTTACACGCGTATACCGCATAAAGATGGAGTTTCAGCAGTGAGTGAAATCATCAGCAAAGCCCAAAAAAGTGAAAGTTACAGGAACTTTGTCTGTCAGGCTCTCATCTATATATTATCACATAATGCATTTCGATTTGATGGCACCTGGTATATACAAATAGACGGAACTGCCATGGGGACTCCGGTCTCCTGTATGTATGCAAATATTTTTCTTGCGGTTTTTGAGAGTATATACATCTATAGTGAAGACAACCCCTATGTGCGCTTTATTCAGATGTATAGGAGATTTGTGGACGACGTGTTCATGATTTGGACTGGTACGGAAGAGGGTTTCCACGAAATGGTGCAGTACCTCAACCAGACCAACAAAATGAACATGTCGTTCACGTGCACCATAAACAAACAGAGACTAGAGTTCCTCGACGTATTGGTCGAAGTAAAAAATAACGAAATATGCACCTCGGTCCACAGGAAAAAAACAGCCACCAATGCCCTCCTACATTTTGAAAGCTACCACCCTAGGCACGTAAAAGAAGCCGTCCCCTATGGACAATTCCTAAGGGTAAAACGGGTCAATAATACCTTGGAAGGCTTTGAAACACAAGCCAGGGAGTTAAAAGAGAGACTTCTTAAGACGGGGTATCCAGAAAGAATACTCAACCAGGCATATGAAAGAGTTAAGAGTAAAGACCAAAAAGAGCTCTTGAGGAACAGTGATAAGCAGAAGGAAAGATTCACCTTCTCCTTTGACTTCACTCCCTTAGCCGACACCATAAAAAAAGCCATGAGAGACAACTGGCACTTGATAGAGAATGATAGAGATCTCGCTGAGCAAGCTGTTGGAGGACCCCTTATTAGCTTTAGGAGAGGTAAATCGATTAGGTCTGAATTAGTTCATAGTGCCTTTAACTCAGGGAAGAAGAAAAGGAATTGGCTTGAAGAACACCCACTTGTTGGGAACTTCAAATGTGGTCATTGCAAGTGCTGTCCGTATAACTCAAATAGTAAGGTAGTGTCATTTGGTGGTCTGGAAGTTAAGGTAAAAAGTTTTATTAATTGCAAAACAAGTTACGTCGTGTACATCCTGATCTGCGATTGCCAGGGATTCTACATTGGCAAAACCATAAGAAATCTATACCTGAGAGTCAGAGAGCACTTAGGGTCCACAAAGTCAGGAGTCGGGGCCCCGAGACTGATTCAACACATTAGAGAAGAGCATGGGGGCAATGTGGACTCTATTAGGTTCGCAGGCATAGAGGTGGTCCCACCCCCGAAAAAAGGAGGGGACAGACAGAGATTGTTACTGCAAGCAGAGAGCAGATGGATACTTAGATCGAATGCTATGGGGCCCATTGGTCTTAACGACAAAATAGATATGGGGGTGTTCTTATGAAAACCCACAGATGGTATATCCATTGACCTGCCAAAGTGTAAACACGAGCTAGATGTGAGCTAGCGAATATAAAATGTATGTGCAATATTTAAGTATTTGGTGTCTTACACTGTGTAATATGTGTAACGTGATTTATATAGGTGTCGCTCACCTTTTTGTTTTTAAAATATGCCGTTCTAGATACAGGTTTAGATACACTATATGATATAATAGGAGAATTAAGGCAAGGTACATGGCACAACCTACTCTTTTGTATTTGCGGGCTACATGCCTCTTTATAGTGCACAGCGTGGTCTATTCCCTAGCCACGGACAGTGTCAGAAAAACCCTCGATCACCTTGGTGTAGTGACGCCGTGCCTTGTTGTTGAGGCAACGAGTCACATGACCGGAAAGAAAAGGGGATGAGACAAATTGTCCGCGCACGTGACAAACCCCACGTGGGGAATACCGGAAGGGGCGGGGCCTCGGTCCGGTTTCAGGACGAATAGGCTAGCGCCCGCCGGAACCTACAATTGGCGGTGGGGATACGTCACACCCGGCAGGTGAGATGACCCAATGCACAAGAGGTAAGCCCAGCTGTTTCTTTTTCCAATTGTGTGTTTCTCATCCCTCGATTGGTTACAGAGTTCAGGGTGCCATCAGCCTACTCCAAAGAGCGTCGGATACTCCCCCTGTGGGAGTGTCCAAGTGATCCACCAGCATTTAAAAACCCTACGGCTTTTAATCACTTCACCTTCAGGGCCGGAAGAAGCGCAGCACAGCGCGAAACGGCCGTTGCCCTCCTTTGGGCGTCCAGCTCCCACTCCCTCCCCCGCACTTATTTTTTGTGAGTATATATACTTGATGAAATAAAAAAGAAGATATCCACAACTACTATTTGGTGAGTGCCATCCTTGCTTTCTACATTGCATTTTCATTGTTTGGACTTTCTGTTCGTGTTTTGAGGATCTGAGCACCACTGAGGATACATACCTCCACATATATGGAACCCATGCACTCCCAAGTGTGACAACCTACCCCTCTATCTTGTGGATAGGAGTAGTGCCATCTTTCTTTACTTACTGAGAACGTTTTCAGTGGCTATTTAAGTGTCATCATGGAAGGACGTTTTTAACTTAAGGTGACAACTTTTCTTGAGCAGGAAATGGAGCACGAGCATAATTTGTTTTATTTATCATAATATTCTTCTGCCTCGAAAGTGGTATTTATTTAATTTGAAAAAAGTATTATTGCTGCTTTTTGTGTCCATATTAAACAGTTTTGCAAATCAGATTGTAAGAATCTAAATCTCTCTTGATTTCAGATTACGCTTCTATCAGAAGTGTTTTTATCTTTTTTAACTCATCTAAATGTTTCAGCATTTTACCACTTGTTTCATTTTCACCAATGGTCTTCGAGAAACATTCAGAGACTGTCCTTTGTCAAGCACTACTGAAAGAAGTGTAATTGTACTGGCAAAAATGTAGAATCCCATTTCCCGATTGCTTTTCTTTGTCCTAATTACGGCTTGGGAAGACTCCCTCCTCTGCTGTTAGCAAAACAGTGCTCTCAAAGTAGTTGTCTTTGTGTATAGTAACTGTCAGTATCCATTGCAAAAAAAGGCTCAAATGTTCTCTATTTACTGTTATCAAAGATATATGCCGATTTTTCTCTCACTTTCATCCACCTCCACACAAGACCTCGAATATTTGCCCCCTCTTGGAAACAGTTTTTTTCAATAACCATATTTTGTTAAGAGGAAAGAAATACATGGCTGACAAAGGACAGTCTCTGAATGTTTCCGAAGACCATTGGTGAAAATGAAACAAGTGGTAAAATGCTGAAACATTTAGATGAGTTAAAAAGATAAAAACACTTCTGATAGAAGCGTAATCTGAAATCAAGAGAGATTTAGATTCTTACAATCTGATTTGCAAAAGCGTTTAATAGGGACACAAAAAGCAGCAACAAACTTTTTTCAAATTAAATAAATACCACTTGAGGCAGAAGAATATTATGATAAATAAACAAATTATGCTTGTGCTCCATTTCTGCTCGAGAAAGTTGTCACCTTAAGTTAAATACATCCTTCCATGATGACACTTAAATAGCCACTGAAACCTTGTGTGTTGTTGGAGAGAAGCTCAGGGCTGAGGCACCTTACAGAGCACACTGTTGCTCTTCAGCTACCTTGGGAAGGTCTGAACAAAGCCAATGCTGCTTCCAAAAAGCTTGCTTGAACAAGCAAGTTGAGTTCCCATCAACATTGGTCACCTGACAACTCAAAAGTCACAAGAAGTAGCAAACATCAGAAATATGGTGCGCTATGGAATCAAGGTGCCCAGTTGGAAGCACTCATGGCTGCAATATCAGTCCAATAACTGAGAGAACAATTTCCTAACTCAATTCAGACTACTCTCTCTCCAACTTTTACCACCATCAACTTCCGGCACTTCTGTTTATTTTATAGACCAAGAGAATTTACTCACAGGAGGTAGAAGATTTCTGTTTTTCATATATCATGTAGTCGGCAAAATTAGAATCACAGTTTCTCGATGCTTTTTCTTTGTTTTCCTTAAATTATCGTGCTTGGGAAGACCTCACATCATCTCTGTTAGCAAAACAAGTGGTCCTCTCAAAATCAGTTGGCCTTTGGTTTAGTAACCGTCAGTACCATTGCAAAAAGGACTCAAATGTTTCTCTATTTACTGTTATCAGAAGATACTGCCGATTTTTCTTCTCTCACTTTTCAATCACCTTCCCACAAGAACCATCGGGAATATTTGCCCCTCCCCTTTGAAATTATTTTTTCATAACCATATTCGTGTTAAGAGAAATAATACATGTGTGTTTCAAACCAGAGGGAGCAGGTAGGTGGCCTGCAGTAAAATGGAAATAGATTGAGGGCTGTATGTGGCAGTCCAAAAATGTTTCAAACCAGAGATGCAGGTAGGTGGCCATCCAGTGTAAAAGGGATAGATTAGTGCTGTATGTGGCAGGCCCAAAAATGTTCAAACCAGAGGAGCAGGTAGGTGGCCCTGCAGTAAAAATGGAATAGATTGAGTGCTGTATGTGGCCCGTCCCAAAAACAATTTTTAAACAGAGGCGGGGAGGTAGGGTGGCCCTCAGAAAAATGAATAGATGGAGTGACTGTATGTTGTGCACTCAAAAAATTTTTCAAACAGAGGACGGGAGGGGCCCTCCCGAAAAATAAATGCATGAAGTTACTATAGCAAGAGCCAGTGGGCCCTGTCAAAAAATAGCCAGTTCCTTGCTTTACTGTACAAAGAGGAGGGAGAAGGAGGAAAATGGAGGAGGAGGAGGAGGAGTGGATGCAATTATTCAGGGTTGAGCTTCTTGCACCTGGTGAGATTGGAAATTCTGAGAAATCCAGCCTTTATTTCATTTAATAAGCGTCAGCATGTCAGCGCGTCAGTCGACAGGCGTGTACGCTTATCGGTGTGATGCCACCAGCTGCACAGAAAACCCGGCTCGGACAAGACGCTAGCGCAGGGATGGCAAGAACTCAAGGCGTACAGCGCAAGTTCGTTGCCACATGCCAGCTTTGAAACCCAGTCGTTGTAGGGAGCTGTGTGATCATTTAGGACGAGTTATGGTTCGCTACGTACTCCCTCACCATCTTTCTGTAAAGATCGGCCCCTACTCTGCCGAGACTGGGGAACAGGTGACAGTGTCGGGCTGGGGTGACATAAAGCTGGCAAAAGCCTTGTAAAGCGTGACACCGATGCCAGTGCTGGACAAGCTGCATGCTCGATACTCTCCATCGCTACTTGTCCCGCAGAACTACGCACTCTGCGCTAGCGCTTGCAGAAGGGACACTACTGTTTCAGCTTGTGCACCAGGGATGCTGGTATCATGCATTCTCAAAACCTTTCCTACCAGGGATGAGAGTTGGGAAGATTTTGCTGGTTACGTGGGTTCCCGGGAGAGTGAACCCCCCCCCCAACCGTAATCGGGCTGGAATAAATCTTTGAAGCGAGGGTTCACGGGAGAGGCAGCCTAGACATGAAATCTCCATATGCGCAGAGTACCAACGCGTAAGAATTCACTCCACCCACTGGCCTGACTGTCCATTCCTCTCTCACAACTCTCTTCTCTGCCCATACACGCTGTGAACAGTGAAAGGCTCAACAAATGTCCCCTCTTGGGTCTCGCCAACATTATCCTCCTCGACCTTATTCCTCCTCATCCTCCTCCACCTCACCTCCTCCGATATGCGCTGAGAAACAGGACCTTCAGGGTGCTTTGGCTAAAACAAGGGAATATTCTTTCCCCGTTTCTGTGACGAGCGCCAAAGCTTCCGACTTCCTGCGACCAGAGAGTTTTTAAACAGGCCAAGCAGCGGGATGGGAGGGCTGATGATCGGCGGCATCGCCACGACATCTGGTGACTCCTCAAAGTTACTCCAGCACATGGACAAGATATAGGGAATCCACGTCCACTCTCATTGTAGACTGAGGGAAGATGACTGACCTGACTACCCAGTCTGGGGGAAGTTGACATATGGCAGTATACTCGCTCTTGCGCTGCTGTAACTCGGGATAAAATGGTAGTGTTGAATTCCAACTCGTGTGCGTCGCACAAACAGTCGTGTGTTGGCGGGCAGTTGGAGGCGGCGCTTGCGTGCCCTGAGAGTGCAGATGGGATGGGGACTTCTGAAATGCGCACAGGATGGCGCGGCGCAACTTCGTGAGAAATCAGACAGATGGGGGTATGTTTGAGGAAACGCTGCACTATCAGATTAACCACATGGCCAGGCCATGGACATGTGTCGTACTGCCGAGAGTTGCAGAGCGCCACCAGGTTACGGCAGTTGTCACACACAAAAATTCCCGGCTTGAGGTTCAGCGGGCAGCCACAGATCAGCTGCCGCAGTGATGCCTGTTGAATAGCTCTTGGGCGGTTGGGTGCTTTTGTCGCCTAGGTCAGCAGTGCCGTTGCGCACCGGCCTGCTGTCGTTAGCGACGGCACTGCTGCCGTGCTAGAGCTACGATGATGGCGCCGTGCCCCACGGAGTATTTAGTTCGGGAGGAGGAGGTGGAGGAGGGGTGGGAGGAGGAGGAGGAATAGTGGCCTTGAAAACACCTGGACCGGAGGGAAGGTCCCGGCAATCCTCGGCGTCGGCAGTATAGGAGCAGCCCCAGGGTACAGACTCGGTCCCAGCCTCCACCAAGTTAACCCAATGTGCCGTCAGCATAGATAGTGGCCATGCCCGGCGGCACTCGTCCACGGGTCCGTGGTCAGGTGGACTTGTGCAGAAAACGGTTGGTCGGGCACGGATGTGTGTCTGAACGTGGCTGGTGCAGGCGGACGGTCAAATTCGGGAAAAGTAGGGCGGCTGGCGGACCGGAAATACGAGGGGCGGCCGCCGCCATGAGGTTGCGAAAGGCCTCGGTCCTACTAGCCTATAGGGCAGATCTCCAGGCTAAGCAATCTGGAGATGTGCACATAATGGCTTGGGCGTGCGGGTGGGTTGCTATATTTGCGTTCTCCAGAGTCATGGGGTATGGAGAGCTGAACGATGGTGGATGCTGTAGAGATCGTGGAGGGCGATGGGGTTTTGTGGAAGGCGTCCTGGGCAGGGGGGCTGACTAGCAGCTGACACAGGGGAAGGGAGCAGTGGGGTGCACGGCCGGAGGTGAACGGGCTTGTGGCACTGAGGGGGGTGCCCTAGCATTCATATGCCTGCGCATAATGGTGGTAGTAGCTAGTAGGGTTTGGAACCCCTGCTGAGCCCTGTGGTTTGGCAAATGTTGCACACCACAGTCCGTCGGTCATCCGGTGTTTCATAAGAATGATGCACAAGCTATGGGCCCTTGCCTTCCGTCTGGCCCCACCACTGCCTCTTCCAAAACGTCAGGTCGAGGACTCTACTACGTCTCAGAAGCACTGTGTTCAACCCGGCCTCTAAACCCAGCTTGGGTCTGTCACCTCAGATACTCGATCCCTCAGTCGCTCCCCCCTCGGAGACGTCATGCCTGACAAACAAACTCCCCACTGTCTGACAACCGTGTCTCCTCATCGTCGGAAACCTCATTTACACAACGTCCACACGTCAAGGAAGGTCATCATCACCCCCAGATGTGACTGGTGGAAAACCTGGGCATCGGAAAATGTCAGCAGCAACCGGACAAGTGGTTGTGACTGGGGAAGGGTCCAGAAACAGTCCTCAGAGTTGCCGGTTCAAATGCCAAAGTTTCCTGGGAGGGGGCCAGGCTGGGGGTTGGAGGAGGCTGAGGTTGCAGGAGCTGGAGGAGTGGCGATTCGGTGACATGGTGGACTGCGTGGAAGAATGAATGGTGGCTGAACAAATTGCTCGAAGCATTGAAGCAATCCACGACATCACTTTTCGCACGTTCTGGCCTCAACCGTGCTTCTACCACGAGTCCAGTAGTAACTTAAGACATGAACATAGGGAGTGTAGCTCTGCGGCGGCCCTGCGCCCTCATCCGCGGTGGTGTTCACCACGCCCAGGACCACGGCCCTCTGACCCTGCAGTAGGTGGACGCCAACGTCCCCGCCCTCGTCCTCTACCCCTAGCAATCGGGTTTAAACATTTTTAAAATGAGAGTAGTTATAATGTATTGTTTTTTTTTTTTACTTTTGTTTTGTTTTTTTGTGTTTTTGTTTTTGTGTGTGTTTTTTGTTTTTTTTTTGAGTTTTTAAAACCAAAACAATGATATCCTATTGCTATGGCTATTTGCTAGCCAATATTCAAAGGAAGAAACGTACTATGACCAGATGAGATGAACTGAGTTAGCCTAAAAGAAATCCAACCACCTACTGAATTTTGCCACTTCGGCCTTTGCTTGGAATGTGCGCCACTAAGCGAAGAACACAGCCGGTTGCAAGTCCCACTACAAATGCTCAGATGGCAAGTACATGCACTGCAGAAATACCACCACCAGAAGATAACCGAAATCACAATATAGAGAACGTACTGAGCTCAAGACAAGAAGCTGTTTGTATTCTCCTATGGTATTTCTAGCCAAGTATCAAAGAAGCACAGTACTATGCCGGATGAGATGACAACTGAGTTATTGCCTAATAGAAATCCCAACCCCTACGAATTTTGCCACTTCGGCCTTTGCTATGGATATGTGCGCCACTAGCGCAGACAAAGCGGTCGCAAGTCTCACTACAAATTGCTCCCCTTCGATTGGCAAGTCCAGGCACTGCAGACGAAACTCAGCCACAGCAGAAGCAGATCAACCCGAAATCAAACATAATAGAACGCTAAATGTAGGCTCAAGACAGAAGCGTTTGTATTCTCCTATGGCTATTTCTAGCCAAGTTAAAGAAGCACAGTTATATGCCGGATGAGAGAGACACTGAGTTATTGCCTAATAGAAATCCAACCCTACGAATCTTTGCCACTTGGCCTTGGCTATTGTGGGGATATGTGACGCACTAAGCGCAGAACACAGCGGTCGCAAGTCCCACTACAAATTGCCTCAGAATTGGCAAGGACATGCACTGCAGAAACTACAAGCCACAGCAGATCAACCAGAAAGCAAATATTATAGAACGCTACTGTAGGCTTCAAGATCAAGAAGCAGAAGCTGTTTGTATTTCCTATGGATATTTACCAAGATCAAAAGGAAGCACAGTACTTGCGGTGAGCTGCACTGAGTATGCTAATAGAATCAAACCCCTACTGCTTATTTGCCACTCCGGCCTTTGCTATGGATGATGTGCGCCCACTAAGCGCAGAACACGCGGTCGCAAGTCTCACTCCAAAGCTCAGAATTGGCAAGTAATGCCACTGCAGAAACTACAGCCACAGCAGATCAACCAGAAATCAAATATATAGAAGCTACTGTAGGCTTCAAGATCAAGAAGCTGTTGTATCTCCTATGGCGATTTTCTAGCCAAAAAGTATAAAAGGGAAGCACAGTTTACTATGCCGGATGAGATGACACTGATTGTATTGCCTAATAGAAATCCAACCCTACTGAATTTCCACTTCGGCCTTTGCTATGGATATGTGCGCCACTAAGCGCAGAACACAGCGGTCGCAAGTCCCACTACAAATTGCTCAGAATTGGCAGTACATGCACGCAGAAACACAGCCAAGCAGATCAACCAGAGGACATCCAAAATATATAGAACGCTACGTAGGCTTCAAAGAAGTTGTTTGTATTCTCCTATGGCTATTTTCTAGCCACGTATCAAAGGCAGCACAGTACTATGCCAGATGAGATGACACTGAGTTATGCCTAATAGAATCAACCCCTACTAATTTTGCACTTCGGCCTTGCTATGGAGTATGGTGCGCCACTAGGCAGAACACAGGGTGCAAGTCTCAGTACAAATTCGCGAATGGCAAGTACATGCCTGCGACCACTACAGGTCCACCAGCAGATAACAGAAATCAAATTATATAGAACGTGATAATGTAGGCTTCAGAAGCTGTTTGGATATTCTCCTATGGCTATTTTCTAGCCAAGTATCAAAGGAAGCATAGTACTAGGCCAGATGAGATGACATGAGTTATTGCCTAATAGAAATCACCCCTACTGAAAAATTTTGCCATTCGGCCTTTGCTATGGATATGTGCGCACTAAGCGCCGAACACAGGAGGTCGCAAGTCTCACTACAAATTGCTCAGAAGTGCGCAAGTACATGCACCTGTCGAAACTACAGCCACCAGCAGATCAACCGAGAAATCAAATATATATAAACGCTACTGTAGGCTTCAAGAAGTGTTGTATCTTATTGGGCTATTTTTAGCCAAGTATCAAAGGAAGAACAGTACATGCAAGATGAGAATGACACTGAGTTTATTGCTAATAGAAATCCAACCCCTAAAATTGTGCCACTTAAGCCTTTGCTATTGAATGTGCGCCAATAAGGCAGAACACAGCGGTCGCAAGTCTCACACAAATTGCCTCAGAATTGGGCAAGGTACATGCACTGCAGAAACTACAGCCCACAAGCAGATCAACCAGAAATCAAATATATAGAACGCTACGGCAGGGCTTCAAGAAGCTGTTTGTATTTCTATGGCTATTTTCTAGCCAAGTATTCAAAGGAAGCAAAGGACTATGCAGAGGAGATGACCACTGAGTTATTTGCCTAATAGAAAATCCACCCCTACTTATTTGGCCCACTTCAGCCTTTGCTATGGATAGTGCTACACTAAGCGCAGAAACAGCGGTCGCAAGTCCTCAATACAAATTGCTCCCGAATTGGCTAAGGACAGCACTGCAGAAACTACAGCCACCAGCACCAAACCAGGAAATCAAATAATAGAACGTCTACTGTAGGCTCAAGAGCTGGTGTATCCCTTATGGCTATTTCTAGCCAGTATCAAAGGAAAGCACAGTACGATGCCAGATGGGAGGACACTGGTTATTGCCAAGAGAAATCCAAACCCCTACTGAATTTTGCCACTTCGGCCTTTGCTAGGGATATGTGCGCCACTAAGCGCAGAACACAGCGGTCGCACGTCTCACTACAATTGCTCAGAATTGGCAGTACATGCACTGCAGAAACTACAGCCACCAGCAGATCAACCAGAAATCAATATATTAGAACGCTACGTAGGCTCAGAAGCTGTTTGTATTTCCTATGGATATTTTCTAGCCAAGTATAAAGGGAAGCACCGTACTATGACCAGATGATGATGACACGGAGTATTGCCTAATAGAAATCCAACCCCTACGTAATTTTGCCACTTCGGCCTTTGATATTGGGATATTTGCCGCCCTAAGCGCAGAACAAAGCGCTCGCAAGTCTCACTACAAATTGCTCAAAATGGCAAGTACATGCACTGCAGAAGAAGAAACTACAGCCACCAGCAGATCAACCAGAAATGCAAATATATAGAACGCTACTGTAGGCTTCAGCAGCTTTTTGTAGTCTCCGATGGCTATTTTCTGCCAGTTATCAAAGGAAGCACCAGTACTATGCCAGAATGAGATGACACTGCGTTATGCCTAATAGAAAGCCAACCCATACGAATTTTGCCACTTCAGCTTTGATATGAATGTGCGGCCCCAACGAGCAGAACCCGCGGTGAGCAGTCTCCCTACAAAATTGCTCAGAAATTGGCAAGTACATGCATGAAGAAACTACAGCACCAGCAGATCAACAGAGAAAAAAATCAAAAATATATAGAAACGCTACTGTAGGTTAAGAAGATGTTGGTATTCCAATGGCTAGTTTTAGCACAAGTATCAAAGTGAAGCAATTAGTAACTATGCCAGATGATGATGACACTGAGTTAATCGCTTCCCCCGACCTCAATAGGGGTAAATCCATACACCTAATGCATGTTGCCCCATCTTGCAGCCGTCTGATTTTCTATGTGCGATTTATGTGCGCCACATCTCCAAGCGCCATGTAACACAGTTCTTTTTTGCTTTTTTTCCCCCCCCCCCTGTAGCAGTCTCACGCCACAATTATTGCTCCAGAAGTCGGCACAGTACCATTGATTGCATTTTTTGCAAGCAAAACTACAGCCCACCAGCTATGTTTACCCACTCAACCAGAAATTCAATTATTATATAGAACGCTCTACTTATGGTCGTTCAAGAGCTTGTTTGTATTTTGTCTTTTCCCCAATTTGGCTATTTCTAGCCAAGTATCATAAGTTGAAGCCACACTACTCATGCCAGTATGAGCCGATGACACTCGACGTTATTGCATTAATAGAAATCCAACCCCCACTGAATTTTTTCCCAATTCGGTCTGCTATGGATATGTGTGCACTACAGAGTTAAACAACACGGCTAGAATAGTACCTCCTTGTAATTCCTAACAAAATGGTTTCCTAAACGATGCTTATTAATTAAAATTAAATAAAATTAGTAGAACGTTATTGATAGCCCTAAGCAAGGGCTGTTGGGTTATCTTTGACGAATTCACCTCTGCCTAACACCACCCGTAAGGCTAATAGAAACATCTAACGCTTTCCTCCTGAGACAGCATGCACCTATCCCTAGCTCTTGGAATACACGATTTTGACCCCCACAGATTCTTTTTTCCTTAGTTCTGCATCTTTTCGCTCCCAGTTCGCTATGCTTCTTTCGCTTTTGCGGCTCAGCGGCTCGTCTATCCCAGGTCACCTGATTGGCCAGCCAACCAAGGCTATCGCCGTGTAGGGGTACCACGGAATGTGGGTGGAGTGACAGAGTCTCCTGGATTGTGATTGGCTCTGTTTCTGGTCCGCCAAAAAGCAAAACGGCCCCAGAGGAGCCGTGCCATTTCTATCAGAGGCGGCCGCGAAGTATTCGTACGAGTACCGACGCAGTTCTTCTTTAGTTTTTACGTCACAATATCTGTATGGATTTCTCTACCTGTATTGACTCACCTTTTTTTTCCCGGAGCATCAAGCTCGGATGAGGCATGTTAGGATTCATTCTAATGGAGGTCTTCCCCAAGCCGATAATTAGGCAAAGAAAAGCAATCGGAAATTGGGATTCTACATTTTTGCCAGTACAATTACACTTCTTTCAGTAGTGTTTTTATCCTTTTAACTCATCTAAATGTTTCAGCATTTAACAACTTGTTCATCTTCAACAATGGTCTTCGAGAGAAACATTCAGAGACTGTCCTTTGTCAAGCCATAAGTATTTCTTTCTCTTAACAAAAAATGGTTTATTTGAAAAAAACTAATTTCCAAGGAGGAGGGCAAATATTCCAAGGTCTTGTGTGGAAGTGATTGAAAGTGAGAGAAAAAATCGGCATTATCTTTGATAACAGTAAATAGAGAACATTTGAGTCCTTTTTTGCAATGGATACTGATGGTTAACCAAAAGCCAACACTAATTTTGAGAGACACTTGTTCTTGCTAACAGCAGATAGATGGAGGTCTTCCCCAAGCGATAATCAGGAAACAAAGAAAAGCAATCGAGAAATTGTGATTCTACATTTTTGCCACTACAATGATACTTGAAAAACAGAAAATCTTTACCTCCTGTGACGTAACTCTTTGGTTATAAAATAAACAGAAGTGCCGGAAGTTGATGTGGTAAAAGTTGGAGAGAGAGTAGTCTGAATTGAGTTAGGAAATTGTTCCTCTCAGTTATTGGACTGATATTTGCCAGCCATGAGTTGCTTCCAAACTTGGCAACTTTGTATCCATAGCAGCACCATATTCTGAGTGTTTGCTACATTGTTGTACTTTTGAGTTGTCAGGTGACCAATGTTGATGGGAACTCACTTGCTTGGTTCAGGCAATGCTTTGTGGAAGCAGCATGTGGCTCTTGTCTCAGACCTTCCCCAAGGATAGCTGAAGAGCAACAGTGTGCTCTGTAAGGTGCCTCAGCCCTGAGCTTCTCTCCACACAACACACAAGCGTTTTCAGTGGCTATTTAAGTGTCATCATGGAAGGATGTATTTAACTTAAGGTGACAACTTTTCTCGAGCTGGAAATGGAGCACAAGCATAATTTGTTTTATTTATCATAATATTCTTCTGCCTCGAAAGTGGTATTTATTTAATTTGAAAAAAGTATTATTGCTGCTTTTTGTGTCCATATTAAACAGTTTTGCAAATCAGATTGTAAGAATCTAAATCTCTCTTGATTTCAGATTACGCTTCTATCAGAAGTGTTTTTATCTTTTTTTAACTCATCTAAATGTTTCAGCATTTTACCACTTGTTTCATTTTCACCAATGGTCTTCGAGAAACATTCAGAGACTGTCCTTTGTCAAGCACATGTATTTCTTTCCTCTTAACAAAATATGGTTATTTGAAAATAACTGTTTTCCAAGGAGGAGGGCAAATATTCCGAGGTCTTGTGTGGAGGTGATGAAAGTGAGAGAAAAATCGGCATTATCTTTTGATAACAGTAAATAGAGAACATTTGAGTCCTTTTTTGCAATGGATACTGACAGTTACTAAACCAAAGCCAACTGATTTTGAGAGACACTTGTTCTTGCTAACAGCAGATAGATGGAGGTCTTCCCCAAGCCGATAATTAGGCAAAGAAAAGCAATCGGGAAATTGGGATTCTACATTTTTGCCAGTACAATTACACTTCTTTCAGTAGTGTTTTTATCACTTTTAACTCATCTAAATGTTTCAGCATTTAACAACTTGTTTCATCTTCACCTGTGAGGGCCAAAATAATGATTATATGCTTCTAATGATTATATGCCTCATGATTGTATACATGTGCCCTTTGCCCTATATTTTGTGCTTTGTCTGTTGAGAAATACAGAGCTTTTCCCTTACATCAGTTTTAACCAGACATGCAACTATCAGCGAAACTCAAGTCTTGTGATGGAAAGCAGAAGATGGAAGAGCAGATGTTGCTCCAAAGATAGTACCAGGTTTTTGGAGTAAAGGTCAATCTCCTAACCTCCAGGCTATAGGAGATGACGCCAGCATGGCAACCATGATCTAATTTGGAGGACCAATTAGCAAGAGCCGGAGGCTAGACATATATGCTTAAGCCATAACCCATAATCAAATTAAGCTATAACCAATTATAACGATTTTAATGTATGTAACCACACCTTTTTCTATGGGTATAAGAAGCTATGTAATCAGGAAATAAGGGCAGTTCATTTCTCTTTTCTGTTCGGCAAGTTAAGAGCATGAACCTAAGATAAAACAGAACTTCAGTCTTCTGTCTTTTCTTATCCAAACGTGCACGCATGCTCAACTAATTTGGAGTGTCTGAGAGAAGAGTGTAAGGCGGGATTGACCCGACCCTGACACACCAATGGTCTTCGAGAAACATTCAGAGACTGTCCTTTGTCAAGCACATGTATTTCTTTTCTCTTAACAAAATATGGTTATTTGAAAAAACTAATTTCCAAGGAGGAGGGCAAATATTCCAAGGTCTTGTGTGGAAGTGATGAAAGTGAGAGAAAAATCGGCATTATCTTCTGATAACAGTAAATAGAGAACATTTGAGTCCTTTTTTGCAATGGATACTGATGGTTACTAAACCAAAGCCAACTGATTTTGAGAGACACTTGTTCTTGCTAACAGCAGATAGATGGAGGTCTTCCCCAAGCCGATAATCAGGCAAACAAAGAAAAGCAATCGAGAAATTGTGATTCTACATTTTTGCCACTACAATGATACTTGAAAAACAGAAAATCTTCTACCTCCTGTGACGTAACTTCTTTGGTCTATAAAATAAACAGAAGTGCCGGAAGTTGATGTGGTAAAAGTTGGAGAGAGAGTAGTCTGAATTGAGTTAGGAAATTGTTCCTCTCAGTTATTGGACTGATATTTGCCAGCCATGAGTTGCTTCCAAACTTGGCAACTTTGTATCCATAGCAGCACCATATTCTGAGTGTTTGCTACGAGTGTCTGAGAGAAGAGTGTAAGGCGGGATTGACCCGACCCTGACAGCTGGCGTCCGAACGTGGGGCCATCCCCGCTGATACCGTACACCCGAGGACCCGAACCAGAGGACGGAGGACGAACGCTTGTCTACACCAATAGAGGACCGCGCGGCCTCACTGAATCACGGTAAGTTAATGCATATTATATATGTGTTAGACTTCCCTGTGATCATTGGTGTGGGACAAGTTAGTAGCTTCTGATACTTTTCGGGTCTAAGGGCTGGTTGTCTGAGTGGTGAGACTCATTTTTCTTTACGGTGATCGCTGGGATGGTTCAGAACTGATGTATAGTGACACTTCCCTATGGTGTGTCACTGAATCACCACGCCTCATTCTCTCAGGCACTGAGTCAGACCTCTGGGTGGAAAGTGAAAGTAAAAGGCTTCATTGTGACATATAGAGTCTCTGCCCCCCCCTTCTGTAGAAGCTGGGGAGGAAGTTTGCGGACTGAGAATAGTACAGATTGACATCCTCTGTTCTGGGGGATATTGGGCACTGGTTACGTGTCCTGATTGATTTTATTATTTTATACGGGGGGGAGGGAATTAAGGTGGTCTAGGTTAGAGACCGGAAAGATAGCATGGCTCACTAGGAGACCGGCTGATTAAGGTACCGAGGGAAGCACGGTTTTTGAACTATTAATAGTTCTAACGGGTGTGTAGTCAGAGGTTTTTGGTAGCGTAGGGACTTTTGTTATTTTCTTGATACACAACGGTGAGCCGGGGCCCCTGCGTTGAGTGAATAGCTACACCAACGTGTACCTTGTTAGAACATGATGTTAGGTGTGTTTAAGAAAGTGCATACCCTCCCCGAGGGGGCAGAGACTGCAGTCAGGCTTGTTGAAAAAAGGGAAGGAAAAAAGTATGTTAATAATTGTGCGAGGTTGTACAAGTATGTTGATATGCCCTCAAAGGGAAGGCTACAGCCTTCAGTGTGGAAGCAAATTCTAACCACAAGTAGAGGTGTGTTAGAAGATAAGGGTATACTGGAAGCTGCTCAGGCTCACTACAGAGTGGCCAGAGCATTGCAAGATGAAGGCTGGTCAGAAATACAGGGAGATGGTGGTTCAGCAAAAGCGGAAGTGCTATATGGATATGTGAAGCTTTTAGATAGAGATGTGAAATGCGGAACTAAGATGGCGACAGCACCATGTGCTCAGCCACCGCCCTATAATGGCGGCCAACTCAGTCCGGAGGGGTGGACATGTACAGTTTGTGGTTTACAAAATCCTGAGTGGGCAGAATCATGCCGTCAATGTGGTGCCCCAAGACCTACTCATAATTTGGTTCAACCCCCTTTGGTCCAAGCCCCGCCTGTAACCCCACCTAGCGGCCATCTTGGTACACCCCTAGTTCAACCCCTATACCCCCTTATTACCTCCTCCGGTCAGTACTATCAGGGTCCAGCCCCTGTGGCCTCACAAGTGGTACCTGGAGCTGGGAATGTACTGGGTGAAAAATTAACTGAAGACCCTACCCCCGTGTTCATGGGACAGTCAAGAAGGCAAGTCCCTAAGCAAAAACAAAAAGGTTCTCCTCATGTCCCACCAGCCCCTCCCTTAGATATGTATGCTACTAGTACACCGCAGGCACAGACAGGGGGGAATTATGGGCAGGAGCTCCAGGAAGCTGTCCTAATGCGTAGGTCAGTCATACGGTCAGATGATGAGGAGGAAGAGGAAGAAGAGCATCAGGTCATACGCTCTCCCAAGCTGAATGCCAAAAGCCCAACTCTAAAGCCCTGCCCATCTCTGAAGCCACAGTTCTCAAACTCAGATCCACCTCTACAGTCCCAGTCCCCCGAGGAATTACCCACAAATTCTGCCCAAAGTTGTTCCTGGGTAACTAAGGAATCAATAGCAATTTCCTCACAGTCATTGCCTCCCCCACCACCCATGCTAGAGTTGGAAAAGTGGACCCCTAGGCTCACCCGGATGTATAATACCCCTACAGGAGGTCAGTTAATTCTTGCCCTGGGCCATGGGGATATAACTACCCATGAGGTAGGAGCCGTAGTGAATCCAGCCAATACGAGCCTTAAACATTATGGAGGTCTAGCCAGAGAAATAAGCAAGAAAGGAGGTCCCCAGATTCAGCGTGAGAGCACACAATTTATACAGAATAACGGCTATCTTGAACCAGGAGCCGTGGTAGTTGCTAATTCTGGGTATTTGCCCTGCGATGTCCTCATTCATGCAGTGGGTCCTGTTTGGGATGGGCAGGAGCCAGAGATACGAGCCAGTACTCTTCGGTTAGCAGTTTGGAATTCATTAGTGTTTGCTGCTAAAGTGGAACACCGGTATATGCCTCGCAGAAGTGTGTCTTTACCCCTGATATCCCTAGGTATTTATCAATATCCAGTAGCTGAATGTGTTAAAATACATTTGCGGACTGTCCTCCAGTTCATAAAATCCCCCGAATCAGCGGATATAGAAGAGATTAGGTTGGTTTCCAATTCCCCTCCCATCACTCAAACTTTGTGTCACACTGCTAAACAGATGGGATTAGTGGATAATGAAGATGTTGCTCCTGTAACCCCTGTAAACAAAGTGCAACCAGATGAAACCGAGATTACAGTAAGATATGTCCCTTTTAGTCCCAAACAGTTGGACTCACTGGTGGAAAAACTCCCTGAACCTGATAAATTCCCTATGCAGTTTGTCCGGATACTGGACATTAACAGGAAAATATTTGGGGGAACTTGGAAAGATCTGTTTAATGTGATTACTGTTAGGGCACCTGAGACCTATCTCAAAACAATACTCCAACACCTAGATGCATCTAAAATTACTGATCAGACAACACATGATTCAGGCATACAGTTTATTGAGCAATTAAAAGGGTGGGCACAAGCTTGTCTCAGTGATCAAGCTGGCAGCATTCAGGATGTACAGCAGGAACCTGATGAGTCAGCAGAAATACGCGTCGCTAAATAGGTATCATCTAGCAGCGTGTTGGTAGGACGTCTGAGCATTCTCAGCACACAACAAAATTCAGGCTACCATGTTAGTAAAAGCTTTTATTGATGGGTTGGAAGAAGACCTTAAGGAAAAGATCATCAGAACTAGACCCGAGATTTATTCTGCTGACTACAAAGATGCAGTCACCATAGTAAAGGGATTTCAACGCTCCATGACTAAGGATAAGAAAGAGAAGAAAAAGAAGAAAATTATGATGCTTACAACAAAGAACGCCGAGGATAGTGAGGAGGATGATGAAGGGGGGATTCCCATTATGATGCAACAGCAACCTAGTCCATATAATGGGCCAGGCCCCAACCCAAATTATCACTCAGAGAATTGGCCACAACAATGGCAAGTTTCCCACAGGGACCGACAACGTCAACAGGTCCAAGCCAGGCCCCCTACCTGGAAAACTAGGCCTCCTGTCTGTTGGAGATGTCACCGCCCAGGTCACTATAGAAGAGATTGTACAGCCAACCTCCCGGCTGACCTGCCACCCCAGTCTCATCCTTCATGGGATCAACGTCCCAGAGGAGATCCCAGATCTGAACCAAGATTCCACTGTCCCCAACAACAACCCTGGGATCCTAGGCAATGAAGGTCAGGCCAGCCAGTCCCCATCTGCCCCAATGCCTCCAAACATTCACCCTGTGGAATGGTAACCTTACAAGTGGATCAACAACCCCTTAGTTTTATGGTGGATACTGGCGCGGCCACTTCAGTTATCTCAGCTAAAGCCCTACCCCCTACGGTCCCTTTGTCAGAAGATACTCTTACTTGCATTGGTATTGAAGGTACTACCCACTCTTCCCCACTAACTGTCCCTATATCTGCTGGTCCCTTTCCAGACACAATGATACATCAGCACACAACAAAATTCAGGCTACTATGCTAGTAAAAGCTTTTATCGATGGGTTGGAAGAAGACCTTAAGGAAAAGATTATCAGAACTAGACCCGAGATATATTCTGCTGACTACAAAGATGCAGTCACCATAATAAAAGGATTTCAACGTTCCATGATCAAGGATAAGAAAGAGAAGAAGAAGAAGAAAATTATGATGCTTACAACAAAGAGTGCTGAAGATAGTGAGGAGGAGGATGATGAAGGGGGGATTCCCATTATGATGCAGCAGCAACCTAGTCCATATGGTGGGCCAGGCCCCAGCCCAAATTATCACTCAGAAAGTTGGCCACAACAATGGCAAGTTTCCCACAGGGACCGACAACGTCAACAGGTCCAAGCCAGGCCCCCTACCTGGCAAACTGGGCCTCTTGTCTGTTGGAGATGTTACCGCCCAGGTCATTATAGACGAGACTGTAAGGCCGACCTCTCCGCCGACCAGCCACCCCAGTCTCATCCCTCATGGGATCAACGTCCCAGAAGGGATCCCAAAGCTGAACCAAGATCCTACCGTCCCCAGCAACAATCCTGGGATCCTAGGCAATGAAGGTCAGGCCAGCCAGTTCCCATCTGCCCCAATGCCTCCAAACATTCACCCTGCGGAATGGTAACTTTACAAGTGGATCAACAACCCCTTAGTTTTATGGTGGATACTGGTGCGGCCACTTCAGTCATCTCAGCTAAAGCCCTGCCCCCTACGGTCCCTTTGTCAGAAGATACTCTTACTTGCATTGGCATTGAGGGTACTACCCACTCTTCCCCACTAACTGTCCCTATATCTGCTGGCCCCTTTCCAGACACAATGATACAATTTCTTGTCTCAGACACATGCCCCATTAATCTACTGGGAGCTGATTTTCTACAGAAGCTAAGAGCCAACATTTCATATACGGCAGAAGGTATGACTTTGGAACTTAAAGACCCCGCTTCCCAGGGTGGAGCCTCTTATCGATGTCTATTAAAGGCCCTACCCAGCATTATGTCTCTACAGATCAAGGAATCCTTGAATATGACGGACCTGTTTAACCAGTTACCCAGTGGTCTCTGGTCCCAAGGACCTGATGATGTTGGGTTGCTCCCAGTTCCACCAGTCATGGTGTATCTTAAAGAAGGAGCTGCATACCCCAGATTGCCTCAATATCCGCTCAAGGCCTGTCAAGAAGAAAGCCTGGGAGAACAGATATCAACTCTCCTGGAGGCGGGAGTATTGGTGAGATGCACCTCCCCGTGCAATACCCCATTGTTTCCCATAAAGAAGAAATCAGTCAAAGGTCAACCACCCAAATACAGACTGGTACAAGACTTGAGGGCTGTGAATGCTGCCACCATCCTGGAAACCCCTGTGGTTCCCAACCCCAACACCCTGCTCTCTGGGGTCCCTGCTCAGGCTGATATGTTTACCGTGATTGACTTGGCAAACGCCTTCTTCAGTGTGCCATTGCACGAAAGTTGCCGATACCTTTTCGCCTTTACACAACAGGGGGGACAACTAACCTGGACCAGGACGCCACAAGGAGCCCAGAATAGTCCCAATCAATTCACCCAGGCTATGAAGACACTTTTACAACCATGGATTTTAGGGAACCCTAAGGTCACACTGTTACAATACGTGGATGACCTTTTACTCTGTGGCGCTGCCTCCACCATCGTTCCTGCTTCACTGTCCTTACTCCATTTCCTGTATACCATCAATTGCAGAGTCTCCAAGGACAAGGTGCAATGGTGTCAGTCCAAAGTTGTGTTTCTTGGACACTGCATCTCTCAGGGTGCGAGACACCTCACCGAGGAAAGAAAGTCGGCCATTTTAGCCCTTCCTTACCCTGGAACTATTTCCCAACTCCAAACCTTCTTGGGCTTAGTCACCTACTGTCGGCAATGGATACCGGATGCTTCAGTCAACATGCAGCCTCTTTATGATTGCTTGAAAACAGGAGGCCCCTTGCCACAATTTGCCGTGGATCAGGCAACCTACCAGCAACAAGTGGACTCTTTCAACTACTTGCAGAAGGCAGTCGCTAGTGCTCCAGCGTTGGGCATCCCAAACTATGACAAGGAATTCAACCTCTTTATTTCAGAAGCTCATGGGCATGCATCTGGAGTGCTGACACAACTCCATACTGGGAGACAAAGACCAATTGGATACTATTCAGCCAGACTTGACCCAGTCGCCAGAACAGCGCCCACTTGCCTGAAGGCTGTACATGCCGCACATTTACTGTTGGATAAAACAGCGGATATCGTCCTGGGACATGACTTGGTGATACAGGCACCGCATGACCTGGCAGCAGTGCTACAACAAACTCTGCCCAGACATTTGACACACCAAAGGCACCTCAGACTGCAGTGCTCGCTACTACTGCCTTCACACATTACTTTCAAAAGGTGTCAAACAGTGAACCCGGCCACCTTCATATCACAGGCCTCTGGAGAAGTGGAAGGGGGCATACCTTCCAAGAAGCTGGAACACAACTGTCTACAACTCTTGGAAGAAGAGACTGCCTCACCTGCTAATGTCACCGAAGAAGAAATGCCTCAAGCTGACTTGGACCTTTGGACAGACGGATCGAGATATGCTGATGACTCAGGAAAGTTCCATACAGGGTTTGCTGTTACCTCTGAGACCGAAGTTCTCATAGCAGAAGCACTACCACCATACTTATCAGCGCAGGAAGCCAAACTTTTAGCTTTAGAAACAGCCTGTATACTAGCTAAAGGAAAAACTTCCAAATAGGAACAGTTCCAGGATTGGTGTGGCGTCGCCCATGACTTCGGAATGATCTGGAAGAACAGAGGGTTTATCACAGCTCAAGGAACACCTGTGAAGCATGCAGAACGCATTAAGTCCCTTATGTCAGCACTGGAGTTACCCACCAAGGTAGCGGTGATCAAAGTAAAAGCACATGGCAAACTCAACAGCAGAAATGCCAGGGGCAATCATCTAGCCGATCAAGCAGCAAAAGAAGCAGCTTTGGGTAATGTGTCCTCCAAATGGCTGGATCCGACACTGCAAGATGCATATCCCACCATGATAATCACTAGAGCCCAGGCGAAGAAACTTGGAAAGACGGAAAAACAAGATACAGAGTCAAACACCGAAGACGTTTGCAGGCCAGGAGTGAACAATCGAATAATGGAAGAACAACACCGAGCCACTTCAGAAGAGAAGAAACAATGGAAACAGCAAGGTGCTGAAAAGGATCAAGGGATCTGGAAAGTAGGAAACCTGATATGCCTCCCTAGGCGATTGTACCCTGCAGTCATCGCATGGGCCCATGGAGCCACTCATCGGGGAAAGAACCAAGCCTATGCCTGCATCCAGAGAATCTATTACGCCCCAGGAATCAAACCTGCCATTGCTGCATACAACCAGGCCTGTACCGTATGCGCCACTTGCAATCCCGCCCCTACGACGAAGGTACCCGAGCAACACCTTGCCAAACCAGAATACCCATTTCAAAGGATCCAAGTGGACCACATCCAGCTACCCAAGGAGGGAAAACACGAATATGTACTTGTGGTAGTAGACATGTTCTCCGGATGGCCAGAGGCGTACCCAGTAGCTAACATGACATCAAAAACTACAGCAAAGAAACTGATCACTGAGACAGTTTGCAGATTTGGAGTACCACAAGTCATAGAGTCAGACCAGGGCCCTGCTTTTTCTTCCCAAATATTCAGAGAGTTATGGAACATGTTGGGAGTAGATTTGGGCCTACACACACCATACCACCCACAGAGCTCAGGGAAGGTAGAGAGGATGAATGGTACCCTAAAGAACAAGTTACTCAAAATGACCCAGGATAGTCCCCTCCCCTGGCCAGAATTGCTCCTCATTGCTCTGTATCATGTCCGACACACTGCTCAGGCTAAACATGGTCTCACCCCCTATGAGATTTTGTTTGGCAAACCACCAGTTTTTCCCGTGATAAGTAAGCAGGAATTGTCTGAAAGTCATGATAAAACTGTACAATATGTAATTGAATTGTCCAAGGAATTAACTAATCTGCATGCTGCAGTTGTTGCTTCTCTTCCAGAGTCATCAGGTGACATAGTTCACAACTTCCAACCAGGTGATCAAGTATATGTGAAGAAGCATATTAGGAAAGATTGCTTCCAACCCAGATTCGAAGGACCTTACACAGTGGTCCTGGTAACGCCTACAGCGGTGAAACTTGAAGGGAAACCCACCTGGATACACGCATCACACTGCAAGGGGAAGACAAAATGAAGCTCTATATCCTTTTCTGTTTGAGTTGTTTAATAATCACAGATAACTGCCAAATCACCACTTTTTGGGTACATACCACGGCCCCGTATGAAGAGTATTTCTTTGATTTTTGTGATGTTGTAGATTGTCGAGGGACAGAGGACATTAGATGGGATCCATCATACCAGTACAAGGGCGAAGCACAGTTTTATATTTGTGTAACCCGTCCCGGAAATGAGAACTGCAATTCATGGTCAGATGTAGGGTGGAACACGGGGAAAAATTGGGGGTATCAACCCCAAGAAGGGTTAGAAAGGAAAGACAAACATGGTAGATCCCTCCTTGATCGGATGACTCTGTATATAGGGGGGTTCCCAACTAGATCATGTAAATACCCAGGCAACTGTCTTCCTTTGTTCATAAGAATTACAATGCCTTCCCCAGGAGATTTAGGGAAATATGTGTTAGGATGCCATAGGGGGACTCTAAATGGGAAGCTTGGGATGTTTGAATTGCGAGACGCTAAATTGAGGCCCACAAGTGCCCCAGTGAACTACATAGCAGGAGCAGATCAAGAACTACAGAAAGTAGTAAGCGAGGTAATACCAGTCCCTGGGTTAAAATGGGAAGAAGTTTTCTCTATGGAAACTCAGGTTGTCCCAAGAAAGAACTTATGGTTAGAATGGGTAAGGTATACTGTAAAGGCACACAACATATCAGTCGGATGTATAGCTTATGCAGGGGCGAATCCTCATCTGACCACCCAACCCTATGTGATCCCACACATAGATAAGCTGACCTGTTTGATGAAACTCTTAAAGGGCCAGAATACTTCTGACTGTTTGGAATATCTACCTTTAGTTCATGTTAAGTCTAAGGTAAGACCCCCAGGTGAAATCTGGGTGGAGCAGGGAAACTATACCTGTGTATCCTCTGACATCACTAATGCCAAAACTCCCCTGGGGGTGTTTGGAAAAGGTTTCTGCCAAGAGATTGTCACCATAGACCCAGATTTATTGTCCGACCATACTTCTTTCCTTTATGATGTCTTTTGGCTTTGTGGGAATGGTAAGCTGAGGAATCGCCTCCCCCAATCATGGAGGGGTCAATGTGCCCTAGTTAAATTAGTCCTGCCTTTCTTGATGTTACCCTGGGATCCGACTCATAAAAATGAACAGGTAAAGATAAAAAGGTCACTAAGTAACACCGATTACGGACAAGACCCTGATGTTTACATAGATAGTATTGGTGTCCCAAGGGGGGTCCCAGACCGATACAAGGCTCAGGATCAGATTGCAGCCGGATTCGCATCCATAATTCCCCAAGTGCAAATCAATAAAAATGTGGATTGGATAAATTATGTTTACTATAATGAACAAAGGTTTGTGAATTACAGTAGGGATGCTTTCACCAGTATTGTGGAAGAACTGGGCCCCAATACTAGAATGACTTTGCAAAATAGAATGACCCTAGATATGATACTTGCAGAAAAAGGTGGAGTGTGTGGAATGATAGGAGAAGACTGTTGCACTTACATCCCTCAGAATTCAGGTGCTGGTGGTAAAGTCCCAATCAATTCACCCAGGCTATGAAGACACTTCTACAACCATGGATTCTAGAGAACCCCAAGGTCACACTGTTACAATACGTGGATGACCTTTTGCTTTGTGGCGCTGCTTCCACCATCGTTCCTGCTTCACTGTCTTTACTCCATTTCCTGTATACCATCAATTGCAGAGTCTCCAAGGACAAGGTGCAATGGTGCCAATCCAAAGTTGTGTTTCTTGGACACTGCATCTCTCAGGGTGCAAGACACCTCACCGAGGAAAGAAAATTGACTATTTTAGCCCTCCCTTACCCAGGAACTATTTCTCAACTCCAAACCTTCTTGGGCCTAGTCACCTACTGCCGGCAATGGATACCGGATGCTTCAGTCAACATGCAGCCTCTTTATGATTGTTTGAAAACAGGAGGCCCATTGCCACAATATGCCGTGGATCGGGCAACCTACCAGCGACAAGTGGATTCTTTCAACTACCTGCAGAAGGCAGTAGCTAGTGCCCCAGCGTTGGGCATCCCCAACTATGACAAAGAATTCAACCTCTTTATTTCAGAGGCTCATGGGCATGCGTCTGGAGTACTGACACAACTCCATACTGGGAGACAAAGACCAATTGGATACTACTCAGCCAGACTTGACCCAGTCGCCAGAACAGCGCCCACTTGCCTGTAGGCTGTACATGCCGCACATCTACTGTTGGATAAAACAGCGGATATCGTCCTGGGACATGACTTGGTGATACAGGCACCGCATGACCTGGCAGCAGTGTTACAACAAACTCTGCCCAGACATTTGACACACCAAAGGCACCTCAGACTGCAGTGCTCGCTACTACTGCCTACACACATTACTTTTAAAAGATGTCAAACAGTGAACCCGGCCACCTTTATATCACAGGCCTCTGGAGAAGCGGAAGGGCACATACCCTTTGAAAAGCTGGAACACAACTGTTTACAACTTTTGGAAGAAGAGACTGCCTCACCTGCTAATGTCACAGAGGAAGAGATGCCTCAAGCTGACTTAGACCTTTGGACGGACGGATCAAGATATGCTGATGACTCAGGAAAGTTCCATACAGGTTTTGCTGTCACCTCTGAGACCGAAGTCCTCATAGCCGAAGCGCTACCACCACACTTATCAGCGCAGGAAGCCGAACTCTTGGCTTTGGAAACAGCCTGTATACTGGCTAAAGGAAAAACTGCCAATATAAGGACAGATTCCAGATATGCTTGTGGCGTCGCCCATGACTTCGGAATGATCTGGAAGAACAGAGGGTTTATTACAGCTCAAGGAATACCTGTGAAGCATGCAGAACGCATTAAGTCCCTTATGTCAGCGCTGGAGCTACCCACCAAGGTAGCGGTGATCAAAGTAAAGGCACATGGCAAACTCAACAGTAGAAATGCCAGGGGCAATCATCTAGCCCAGTGATGGCGAACCTTTTGGAGACAGAGTGCCCAAGCTACAACCAAAACCCACTTATATGTCGCAAAGTGCCAACATGACAGAGTAACTTATTGATCCCTGCTGTATCACAGGTTTTAATCGTATTGGTGTCCTGATTTCACCAATATAATTGAAAGATGATGGAGAAATCCAGATTGTAGCTTCCCACCAGGGTCCCCTAAAGTGGAGGGATCAGGTAACCCAGATGACAATCCATCTCTGTCCACACCTTCTCACTCCTCCTGTAGTCCTGGCAGCCAAGGATGTCGCTTTAAAATAGCCCTGACCATGGCACGTGCTGAGCTGTCTTGGACCGCAGGAGGAAGCCTTGAGTCCTATCTGGCAAACTCTAAATTGGGGTGAAGGCCTGGGTGCCCACAGAAAGGGCTCAGAGTGCCATCTCTGGCACCCGTGCCATAGGTTCGCCACCACTGATCTAGCCGATCAAGCGGCAAAAGAAGCAGCTTTGGGTAATGTGTCCTTCAAATGGCTGGATCCAACATTGCAAGATGCATATCCCACCATGATAATTACCAGAGCCCAGGCAAAGAAACTTGGAGAGACGGAAAAACAAGATACAGAGTCAGACACCGAAGGTGTTTGCAGGCCAGGAATGAACAACCGGATAATGGAAGAACAACACCGAGCTACCTCAGAAGAGAAGAAGCAATGGAAACAGCAAGGTGCTGAAAAAGATCAAGGTATCTGGAAAGTAGGAAACCTGATATGCCTCCCTAGGCGATTGTACCCTGCAGTCATCGCATGGGCCCATGGAGCCACCCACAGGGGAAAGAACCAAGCTTACGCCTGCATCCAGAGAATTTATTACGCCCCGGGAATCACAACTGCCATTGCTGCATACAATCAGGCCTGTACCGTATGCACCACCTGCAATCCTGCCCCTACAGCAAAGGTACCCCAACAACACCTTGCCAAACCAGAATACCCATTTCAAAGGATCCAAGTGGACCACATCCAGCTACCCAAGGAAGGAAAACACGAATATGTACTTGTGGTAGTAGACATGTTCTCCGGATGGCCAGAGGCGTACCCAGTAGCTAACATGACATCAAAAACTAAAGCAAAGAAACTGATCACTGAGACAGTTTGCAGATTTGGGGTGCCGCAAGTTATAGAGTCAGACCAGGGCCCTGCTTTTTCTTCTCAGATATTCAGAGAGTTATGGAACATGTTGGGAGTAGATTTGGGCCTACACACACCATACCGCCCACAGAGCTCAGGAAAGGTAGAGAGGATGAATGGTACCCTAAAGAACAAGTTACTCAAAATGTCCCAGGACAGTCCCCTCCCCTGGCCAGAATTGCTCCCCATTGCTCTGTATCATGTTCGACACACTGCCCAGGCCAAACATGGTCTCACCCCCTATGAGATTTTGTTTGGCAAACCACCTGTTTTTCCCATAATAAGTAAGCAGGAATTGTCTGAAAGTCATGATAAGACTGTACAATATGTAATTGAATTGTCCAAGGAATTAACTAATCTGCATGCTGCAGTTGTTGCTTCTCTTCCAGAGTCATCAGGTGACATAGTCCACAACTTCCAGCCAGGTGATCAGGTGTATGTGAAGAAGCATATCAGGAAAGATTGCTTCCAACCCAGATTCGAGGGACCTTACACAGTGGTCCTGGTAACGCCTACAGCGGTGAAACTTGAAGGGAAACCCACCTGGATACACGCGTCACACTGCAAAGGGAAGACAAAATGAAGCTCTATATCCTTTTCTGTTTAAGTTGTTTAATAATCACAAATAACTGCCAAATCACAACCTTTTGGGTACATACCACGGCCCCGTATGAAGAGTATTTCTTTGATTTTTGTGATATCGTAGATTGTCAAGGGACAGAGGACATTAGATGGGATCCATCATACCAATACAAGGGTGAAGCACAGTTCTACATCTGTGTAACCCGTCCCGGGAATGAGAACTGTAACTCATGGTCAGATGTAGGGTGGAACACAGGGAAAAAGTGGGGATATAGACCCCAAGAAGGGTTGGCAAGGACAGACAAACATGGCAAATCCCTCCTTGACCGGATGTCTCTGTATCTAGGGGGAGTCCCGACTAGATCATGTAAATACCCAGGCAACTGTCTTCCTTTGTTCATAAGCATTACAATGCCTTCCCCAGGAGATTTAGGTAAATATGTGCTAGGATGCTACAGGGGGACGCTAAATGGGAAGCTTGGGATGTTCGAATTGCGGGACGCCAAATTGAGACCCACAAGTGCCCCAGTAAATCATATAGCAGGAGCAGATCAAGAACTACAGAAAGAAGTAAGCGAGGTAATACCAGTTCCCGGGCTAAAATGGGAAGAGGTTTTCTCTACGGAAACTCAAGTTGTCCCAAGAAAGAACTTATGGTTAGAATGGGTAAGGTATACTGTAAAGGCACACAACATATCAGTCGGATGCATAGCTTGTGCAGGGGCAAATCCTCATCTAACCACCCAACCCTATGTGATCCCACATATAGATAAACTGGCCTGTTTGATGAAACTTTTAAAGGGCCAGAATACCTCTGATTGTTTGGAATATCTACCTTTAGTTCATGTTAAGTCTAAGGTAAGACCCCCAGGTGAAATCTGGGTTGAGCAGGGGAACTATACCTGTGTATCCTCTGACATCACTAATGCCAAAACTCCCCTGGGGGTGTTTGAAAAAGGTTTTTGCCGAGAGATTGTCACCATAGACCCAGGTTTATTGTCCGACCATACTTCTTTCCTTTATGATGTCTTTTGGCTATGTGGGAATGGTAAGCTGAGGAATCGCCTTCCCCAATCATGGAAGGGTCAATGTGCTCTGGTTAAATTAGTCCTGCCTTTCTTGATGTTACCCTGGGATCCGACTCATAAAAATGAACAGGTAAAGATAAAAAGGTCACTAAGAAACACTGATTACGGACAAGACCCTGATGTTTACATAGATAGTATTGGTGTCCCAAGGGGGGTCCCAGACCGATACAAGGCTCAGGATCAGATTGCAGCCGGATTTGCTTCCATAATTCCCCAAGTGCAAATCAACAAAAATGTGGACTGGATAAATTACGTTTACTATAATGAACAGAGGTTTGTAAATTATAGTAGGGATGCTTTCACTAGTATTGTGGAAGAACTGGGCCCCAATACTAGAATGACTTTACAAAATAGAATGACCCTAGATATGATACTCGCAGAAAAAGGTGGAGTGTGTGGAATGATAGGAGAAGACTGTTGCACTTACATCCCTCAGAATTCAGGAGCTGGTGGTAAAACACTGATAGCAATAAAGAAAATCACAGCATTGGCGGCCAAGATGAAGGAAAATGCAGGGGTAGATACCTCCTGGGCAGCATGGTTTACTACCTGGGCAGGGGGGTGGAAGGCCCTTTTCCAACAGATAGGATTGGTACTACTCGGGATGTTCATCCTGGCTCTATTTTTCTTATGTTGTTGTATACCATTGTATAAGAGGTTGGCCAAGAAAATTGCGAATAACAAGGCTAAAGGAGTTTTTCCGAATATTGATAAACAGTCTGTTTGTTATATGTCCATGAGGAATAGAAATCTGCCCGATTTGCCTGAGATCTCAGTTCTGTCAGAACAGCCTGATGTTCCAGTTCTGGAACACCCAAATTCTTCCCCGATAAATGACCTACCTACCATTGTGATCTTGGAATACTTAGCCCCCTCCCCAATAATGGAAGCTTTAGTGTAAGGGAAAGAAGGAGGACTCCATGTGTCAGCAAGGTTAGTGCTGGGAAATTGATCCAGGTGTCACAAGGGCACATTGGGTCAATGACTCAGTGAAGCAATCCACTCCCCTCTCCCACCACATGGACAGCCTATAAGAAAAACGAATCGCAGTGAAGTGTAGGGAAAAGCTCAGTATTTAGGGGGGAATTGTGAGGGTCAAGATAGTGATTATATGCTTCTAATGATTATATGCTTCTAATGATTATATGCTTCTAATGATTATATGCTTTTAATGATTATATGCCTTATGATTGTATACAAGTGCCCTTTGCCCTATATTTCTATATTTTGTACTTTGTCTGTTGAGAAATACAGAGCTTTTCCCTTACATCAGTTTTAACCAGACATGCAACTGTCAGCGGAACTCAAGTCTTGTGATGGAAAGCAGAAGATGGAAGAGCAGATGTTGCTCCAAAGATAGTACCAGGTTTTTGGAATAAAGGTTAACTTCCTAATCTTCAGGCCACAGAAGATGACGCCTGCATGGCAACCATAATCTAAGTTGGAAGACCAATCAGCAAGAGCCGGGGGGCCAGACATATATGCTTAGCTATAACCAATTATAATGATTTTAATGTATGTAACCACACCTTTTTCTATGGGTATAAGAAGCTATGCAATCAGGAAATAAACACAGTTCATCTCTCTTTTCTGTTCGGCAAGTTAAGAGCATGAACCTAAGATAAAACAGAACTTCAGTCTTCTGTCTTTTCTTATCCAAACGTGCACGCATGCTCAAATAATTTGGAGTGTCTGGGAGAAGAGTGTAAGGCGGGATTGGCCCGACCCCGACATAGGGAAAATATAATGCACTGTAATGTTATGCAACCCTACCCACCCGGCTTTACCCTGCGGTTGGCACCGATCACAGGCATTAACTCTTTTACTTTACATTTAAAACAGTTAACACCCACGTTCAGTGCCAACACTGATTACAGGTGTTACTGGTGGGGGTTGAAGCCCGGGTTTCATACACAGACCTGAACAGATATTTTAAATTCTTCTGAGC